>JAPEVW010000634.1:0-66283 GCA_027921565.1 Artemia sinica | reverse complement strand
AATATATTCCACACCCCCCTTCACTTCCCCGGCACCCCAACTTCACTTACCACGGCCACCAGCGGGCCCATCAAGGTGAAGATGAAGTCCGAAAGAAGAAAATTTAATATAATCAGCACTTCAGTGCATCAACGTAACATAGATCGCTAAAAGAAATTGTTTTTCCGACTTCACACACTGCGCTTCTAAATATCCCCCGTCTCCCCCCCCCCCCCTAAGTTGCAAATATATAGCCAAAAATTACATATTTTTCATGCAGTTATCACTTCTCTCTGCTCTATTTTCTCATGCCAAGTAAAAGAAACTATCGAAAGAAACAGTTTACAGTGGAGTCAATGTCAATGCGAAACAATCTTAGTGATCGGAGTATAGTCATACAAGAACTGATATTGCACTCTAGCTAAAATAATACATTTTGTATATCCTAGACCTGGCCTCTATTTACATAACCCTAATTTCTACCCCTTCTTCATAAATAAAAGTCAGTCAACACATTATCCTGCCCACCCCTACTGCCCCCCCCTCTTAAAAAATTACTCTTTTTATGCCTCTCTACTGGCAGAGAAATCTAGATAGCTATTTTTCATTGTCCCTGTAATATATCATAGAACTGCACCTCATTAGCCAACCGCCCGTTCGCTATTTTTAATTTCGTATATACTTAGACTGTTTTTTGAATAAGCCAAATGGTTGGCCTATATCGAGATATGTATTCATAAAAACGCGTTATATATTAGCGCAAGTAGTATCTAATACATCCATCTAGGATTATGAACGAAAGTAAAAATATTCACACCCCCCCTTCCCTTCCCGGCCCATCATAGTGAAAAGAGACGGCGGGAAGAGAAAATTTATTTAAACGACACTTCAAATCAACCCCAGCCTACCAACGACGTCTTCACCGCCTCAAGAAAGTGAAGTTAGATTATCCTAAGAACAATGATATCTCTAAGTATGAATAGAAAAATGTAGATACCTTTTAATCAATAAATTTGGCGATCATATTTTTGGCAAATTAGGGTTGTTGGGGGTAAAATAAAGCGGGTCAGCCATGGCAAAATTCGTATAAACCAGATATTATTATATGAATATTATGATGTAAGAATTTTTATTACGACTTCACACTGTCTGAAATACCCCCCCCCCCCCCCCCCCGCGCTCCCCTAATTTGCCTAATATATAGCCATGTCTTTACATATTATTCATCCAATTCTATCACTAAAAATAGTGGTTACACGCTAAATAGACGCAAAACACCCAACTATTGATAAAAATTATAATACTTTAGAAATCAAATTATGGCCTAACTATAATTTGAACATTCAGGGGGAGTTTCGCATCAATGTCCGTAGGGGTGCGGCCCAGGTTAAATTAACAGCGGGTCCTGCACGCAAAATTTGCTTAGCCACTAATTATTACTTGATATTATGATTGTAAGATTGTTTGTTTAATGACTTCACAACATCGATCCTAAATACTCACCCCTCCCCCCACCCCCCACTCAATTCCAAATATTATAGCCCAAAATAACATATCTTTTCAATCTATATCTCACTATCTAAACTGTCTTTTCTCCATGCCAAGCTAAAAGCAAACTATCGCGCAAAGAAACGCGTCTTACAGTGCGTCAATTCCGACATGGACAATTTGAGATGGCTCAGGAGTATAGTCATATGTGACAAGAACTATAATTTGACACTCTAGACCCTAAAAATCAATTACATTTATAGTTAATCCTAACCTGCCCATTTTTTCTACCCTATATTTACCTATCCTTTTCACTAAATAAAGTCCAGTCAACAGCATATTATCACTTAAGCCCCCCCCCCCGCTAAAGAAATTACTTCCCTAGCTGCTTTCTGGCAGAGAATCCTAGTTGGTCTAATTCTTATCTTGTATTGTACTATACATAGACTCACCTCCAGTCGAGCCAACCGGTTCGCTATTCTATATATTTTACGTGCCTAATACTCTAGACTGCCTTTTTTGCATAGCCAAATTGTTGGCTATATTGAGCATGATGTCATACATAAAAACGCCGTTCTGCTATTAGCCAACGTAGTCTAAACATCATCTAGAGATTGATGAACGCAAAAGTAATATATCTACCACACCCCCCACATTCACTCTCCCGGCAACCCCATTCACTTCACCGGCCTCAGTTCATAGTGAAATGATGCGGAAAGAGAAAATTAAAATTAATCAGCACTTCAGATCAACGTAAAGAATTGTTTATCCGAACTTCACACTGATCTAAATACTTCCTCTCCCCCACCCAATTTTGCAAATATATAGCCAAAATGACCATATATTATTCATGTAGTTTTAATGCACATTACTCTCTGTCTTTTCTCATGCAAAGTTAAAAGAAACTATCTGAAAGCAAACCAGTTTACAGCATGGGTCAAGTGGCATTATGGACAATTTGAAGTGATACGGAGTATGATCATACAAGAAACCATAATTTAGCACGTAACTGCATAAAATATAATATACATTTTTGTTAATCCTGACCGCTCTTTTTCTAACCCTATTTATTACCCCTATTTCCACATAAATAAAGTCCAGTCAACACCATTCTCCTTGCCCCCACCCTTCCTAAAAAATTTACTTAAAACTAGCTCTTGTCTGTCAGAGCAATCATAGTTAGCCACTATTATGGTACCTTGTCCTGTATATACAGTGATCTGACTTCATTATTTTTTTATTTCAGCCAACCAGGTTCGCCTATTTTTATATTTGTCGGTTTATGAGTTAGAAGTTACCCTTATTGACCGCTCACCCCACGACCCCCACCTGCCTGCCACCTAACAAAACTTTTTACTACATCACCATCTATATTGGGCACGAGAACACGTAGGTTATACGGTTTTGTGTCAATGAAGAATTAATGCCAAAAACAGGAATTTTGTCACATTTATGTAATGTTCTATCCTTGGAATAGCGTTATGTGTAGTAGGTCGATTATATTGAGTTCTTCTCCTGGTTTATTTGATTTGGTTGGAACTGTTTTAATGGTTTTGTCATCGTGAGGAATATGCCAGAATTTTTGAAAAACAGGAACTTTGTCACATATAATAAAAAACGGATGTCAACAGCAATTCATGTATCTGTTATATGGTTTTCCTCAGTGAAGAATGAAAAGAACAGGAATTTTCTCACTTCGAAAAAAACATGATATTTTCTCACATTTATGGTGTGTTTTCATGGATGTATTATGGTGTTGTTGTTACGGTATCTTAATTTGCTAGTTTTTTCTCGTGATTGTTACAACCATCAATTATAGGATGTTTAATGGTTTTTGTGTCACATGTGGAGAATTTGAAAAACAGGAACTTATCCTCACATTTATGATCCTGTTTTCCATGCGCGTGCGTTATGTGTGTTGTTCGATTTATTTGCATGTTTTTTCATAGTCAGTTTCCTATATGGTTTTTGTGCAGTGAGATTTGAAAAAACAGGAAATTGTCACCATTGATGGATGACAACCGCAATGTTCATGTCTGATATATATGGTTTTACTCAGTGAGGGAATGAAAAAACAGCGACATTTTTATCACATATGGAAAAACCATGAATTTATCTCACATTTTATGCTTAGACTTTCCCGGAAACAGTCAGATCAACGTGGTCTCTTACTTACAGCCAATCAGCCGAAGTTCGTAGATAAATCCTCCTCAGCAAGCCACTCAGAGGCCATGGTTACATCTATTAGCGGCCCGCTTGCCGAGATGATTATTAAGAAAAGCGACTTTTTGCTAGAGATGGAAAAAGTTTGTGTGGGGGGGGCCCCCTCCTCTTCTCTCCCATACTTAACCCAAATACACTATATTAGTATGATCTGTTTATTCTATGGTTTTTGTAAGTGAGAATGAAAAAACAGGAATTTCGTACAACTATTTATGTATGTTTTCATGGCCAAGAAAGCGTTAATAGTTGCTGGTCTGTGATGTTAATTTGATATAGTAGTTACCCCGCGAAAACAGTTACGATCCACTAGAGTTCCGTTACTCAGACCAATCAGCGTGAGTCGCGCCTTACATATACCCTCCTTACTCAGCCAAATCAGAGAGGCACTGCGTATACATATTAGCGATGATGAGGGAATATAAGGAAAATGGTTATTTTTTGCTATAGTTTTATTAGTCGGTGAATAGAATTCCAAAGTCTTGTAGAAGAACAGTTTTGACTCTTACTCATATTGCGATAATAATTAGTGTGTGTCGTGCTTTGATGATGACGAGTCAAGTGATAGTGTTCCTAACCTCATTAGAAGTGCAAAACTTGATACAGTAGGAGTTGATGATAACAGCTAATACAAGGAGACACCAAACAATTGCGGTAAAGGACAACTCACGAAAGGTTTCACGTCTAATGTCCTGGAATGGGATGCAGTATATGCAATGAATATAGTGAATATTCCTTGAGCAATTTTGAAAATGGATGCGATACAATTATAGTTTTCGGTCCGCAAAAGCTTTGATCATGAGCACATGCTGAATAGACTTCAATGTGCCTTTAAGTGCAACTGGTAGAAACATATTGAAGACAATATAACGGTATTCGCCTAATTGTACATGCCTCTAGTATATAATTGATGGTGTTAGCTTGTTGTAATTTTATTCAATAATTTCCGTTGCTATCTGGTTTCGAAATCGGAATATGTTTTCTTTCTTTTACTGCGTCAGGTTTAGGCTAACGAATTCTATACGTTTCAGTCTAGCAGTGAATTCCTCAAAATGCATTTACACCACTAGTGGTTCAAGTTCCAGATAATGCCTCTATACATCCGAGACGAAGAGAAATCTAAAGTGAAGATTTTAAATCACGCTTATTGATATATATAGGCGATTATGATTAATCACCAACACAAAAATGTACCCCCCCCCCCCCCCCCAACAAAACAATATTCAGGTTATATTCAATCATAAATGTGATATTTTATCACGGTTTTTAATATACTCTATACTCAGGAGCCGCTCAATTATTTTAGAACCTCCTCCCTCTATAAGGTATGACTATCTATGAGCCGAAGGATGTCTCACCTAAGATTGAGACACACTCCGTATATAAATCGGTTCGCCCCACTACTAGATTATATGACGTTCATCTAGATCGATTCCGATAGACCTATGTTCGCAACTAGCATCTATCTGTTTCACATGTACGATAGCGAGGAGCTCTTCCTCTCACTCCTCCGGAGTAATGCACGACCTATCACTATTCTCATAGTACCAATGCGGCTAGAAAGATCTTCCTCTTTCCTCCAATGTAAGCCCCCACTAACATGCCCACTAATGCCTAAAACCGATTGAGAACGCTAATGCGCGTACAAATATAAATAAAAAATGTTTAACAATGTTGCGAGGGAGAATGGTTTCTATGGAAATTTATCGTTGGATTTTTGAAATAAGCAAAATTTAAAAAACCATGAAATTTTTTGCCAATTAAAAAAAACGGAACAGAAAAAAAAAATAAAAAACGCAAAAAAAACGAGGATCGTGAAAAAAAACGTAAAAACTTTCGAAATAAAACTAGTGAAAAACTTTATCAAAACGAAAAAAACTAAAAAAAAAAAAAAAGTTAAAGGTCGATTTAAACTGAAAAAAAAGCCAAAAAAATCAGCAGACTAAACAAATACCTTTTAAAATTTAAACACAAAAAATGAAACAAAAAAAAAAAAACAAACTGAAACTGAAAAAAACGGTATTAAAAAACAATTAAACGAAAATAAATACGAATACAACCAAAAAAAATCATTAAAAGCTTTCCGAAAAATATGTTTTCAAAAAAAGTAAAGTCATTTATAAAACTTGAGCTCAGCAGATGCATCATACCTTTTAAATTTTAAAAGTTGAAACGACCAGATAGCTATTAAAGATAGATGAAACCATACGAACAGCTATGACTGAGTTATTCTTGTTTCCAAGAACAAAAGTTAGGTAATAGCTTCCCTGGAAACGCTTATTAAGCTGAACGCATAGTTGAGATTATATGAAAATCGAACAAATGCGTAATTTTATATTTTCCTACCGATAAATACGCAGAACTATGCTCGGAATCTTACGATTATTCTGATTATAACTTTAGTTCCATGATAGAAAAAGCAAGTTAACATTCTTCGTAGAGACTAACATGTAAAACCTTAGACATAAAGCTAGGATACTATCAAAAGAAATACGAAATATAATTCTTTATTTTTGAGCTTAATCTTCATTTAAGAAAAGAGTCGGTTAAAATATTCATCTCGAAAGCTACGACTAGAGTTATATATTATCATACCAGTGTCAAGCAGAGCCTAAAGCAGTTAACACTTGCCCCTGGGAGCCTCGGAAACGTTGTAAAGTGAGATTTCGCGAAAATGTAGCAAATTTAGTTTTATATTTTCTACTGACGAGAATTCAGAAATTCTCGATTTGAACCTTACGATTATGCTTCATAACTTCTAGTCTCCATGAAGGTAAAGCAAGTTGATCATTTACCTTTAGAGTCGACACTGTAACACCGTAAGACATATAGCAGGATTTTGAAAAAAATCACAAATGTAAATTTGTAATTTTCTTGACACAATGTTTCCGAAAAGTCCTAAAATTTGGTTCGAAAACTATAGACAGAGTTTATATTTTAGTTTCCAATCAAGCGCAAAAGTAGTTAATATCTAGCCTAGGATTTGACTTATAGAAGCCTGGAACGTCAAGTGCAGATTTTTATGAAAATTCACAAATGCTAATTTTTATTTTCTAGGATCAATACGGAATATATGCCTCGAATCTTACGATTATGCATATAGATCTATTTTATCAGTTCCATGAAGAAAAAAGCAAGTTAACATTACTCGTAGAGAGACGACATGTAAACCTAAGACATAAAGATAATAGGATCTTAAAAAATACAAAATATAATTTTTATTTATGACCTAATTTTTTAAGGAAAAGTTGCTAAATCTTCATGTGTACAAGCTACGATCTGAGTTGATAATTCTAGTATTCAAGAAGCCCTAAGCACAGTTAACACTTACCTGGGAAGCCTCGAAAACGTAAAGTGAGGATTTTGCGAAAATGCAGAAATTTTAAAAATGGCTTACTCTGGAAATTGCGCCGTATTGCATTTGAAATAAGAAAAAAAAATTTTTTATAAAACATTAGAAATTTTTCTGCCAATTAAAAACTTCCCAAAAATTAATTAAAAAACTTTTCCGAAAAAATGTATGTTCTTTCCCCCCCCAAAGAAATAGTGAAAGTTCAGTTTAAAACTTAAGCTCCAGTCAGATGCAAATAACCATTTCAAATTTACTTAAACTCGAAACGATATAAAACCAGAAAATGTACTATTATAAGCAATAGATGAACCCAAAACGCAAACAGCCTATGACTGAGTTTAATATTGTAGTTTCAAGCAAACAAAAGTAAGTTAATACTTCCCAGAGTCGATTGACTTAATAAAGACTGGAAACGCTAAAGCTCGAGATTTATTGAAAATGCCACAAATAGTAATTTTTATTTTCTACGATAAATACGGGAACTATTCTAGATATTTTCCTTAACGATTATTCTATATAACTTTAGTTTCCCCATGAAGACACAAAGCAAGTTACTAATAAAGAATAAATGAAACCAAAAACGCAACAGCCCTCATGACTGAGTCTTATATTTTCAGTTTCAAGAACCAAAAGTAAGTTAATAACTTCCCTGCGATTTGACCTTATTAAAGCAACTGGAAACGATAAGTGAGATAATGATTATGAAAATGCAGCAATGTAATTTTTATTTTCTACGATAATATACGGAAACTATGCTTCTGAATCACTTACGATTTTATTTCTATATTACTTTAGTTCCATTCTTTTTTTCAGAAAATCCCTGCCGATTTGACTTATAAAAGCTGGAAACGTTATAAGTGAGATTTATAGCAAAATGCCACCCCCCCAAATGTAAATTTTTATTTTTCTACGCATAAGATACGAATTATGCCTCGAATTTTACGATAATATTCTCAGACTTTAGTTCCTATGCAATCAAAAAAGCAGTAACATTGTCATAGAGTACGGAACAATGTAAACCTAGACATAAAGTAGGAATCTTCAAAAAATACAAATATAATTTTTATGTGTCATTGACTCTATGAATTTTTAAGAAAAGCCTGGCTAAATTTTCATCGAAAGCTAATGACGGAGTGTCTGAATATTTTAGTTTCAAGAAGCTAAAGCAGGTAACACTTGCCTGGAAGGCTCGAAACGTTAAAGTGAGGCGATTTGGAAAATGTAGATATTTAATATTTATTTTATTACGACACATTTAGCGAATTACTGCATCGAACCTTTACGATTATGACTTATACTTATAGCTCCATGGCAAAGGTAAAGCAATGTTGACATTTCCTTTAGAGTCGACATGGTAAACCTAGACATAATAGCAGGAATTTCTGAAAAAATCACAAATGGAATTTTTTTAAATTTGGACCACAATTTTTTGAAGAAAAGTCCAAAAGTATTGATCGAAAGCTAATGACTAGATTTTTTATTTTAGTTTCAAGAAAGCAAAAGTAGCTTAATACTTCCTCGCGATTTGACTTCTAAAAGCTGGAAACGTAAAGTGCAGATTTATGAAAATGCACAAAATGTAATTTTTATTTTCTACGATAAATACCGGAAATTATGCTCGTAATACTATACGATCTATTCTACTATAACTTTAGTTCACGCCTGCAGGAAAAGCAAGTTTAACATTCTCGATAGAGCACGCCATGTAAAAACCTAGGAACATAAAGTAAGGATCTTCAAAAAATACAAATATAATTTTCTATTTATGATCTTAATTTTTTATAGAGAAAAGTGCTAAATTTCATCGAAATGCCTACTTTACTGATGTTTATATTTTAGTTTCCAGAGAAGCTAATAGCAGTTAACACTATGCCCTGGGGAAGCTCGACAACGTCCCGTGAGATTTATGGAAAATGCTAGTAATCTATTTTTGATTTTCATACGACCAAATTCGGGAACAAGAAAAATATTTAAAAATTCTGGATCGAACCCTTACGATTAATGCCTATACACTTTAGCACTATGAAGCGTAAAGCAAGTTTGACATTTCATTTAGAAGTCGACTATGTAAACGCGTAGACATATAAGCCAAGAGTTTTAAAAAATCACAAAGTTAATTTTAATTCTGCCACAATTTTTGCAAGAAAGTCCTAAATTCTTGATCGAAAGCCTATAATTTGAGTTTATATTTAGTTAGTTTCATAGAAGCAAAAGTAGTTAATTACTATTTCCACTGGGAATTATGACTTATAAAGCTGGAACGTTAAGTAGTGAGATTTTATGAAAATGTCACAATAGTAATTTAGATTTTCTACGACAAATAACGGAATTATGCTCGTGAACTCTTAACGATTATATCTTATATACTTTAGGTTCCCAATGAGAAAAGACTGTAGTTGACAGTTTATTAGAATCGACATGATAAACCTAGACATGAAGCAGGATTCTTTTGGAAGAAAATCACAAATGTAATTTTAATACTTTTGAACACAATTTATGAAGAAGAGTCCTTAAGTTACATTCTCAGCGAAAGCCTACCGCCAACATAGAGTTTATATATTTAGTTTCAAGAAAGCGTAAAGCAACGTTTAACACTTGCCTGGAAGCCTCTGAAACGTAAAGTGAGCATTTCTGCGAAAAATGTAGAAATTTAATTTTTTATTGTTAATACGACAAATTCGGAATTCTGATCTGCAACCTTAACGTTTATCAGCCCTCTATACTTTAGCCTCTCTGAAGAGGTAAAGACAAGTTGACATCATTATCATTTAGAGTCGACATGTAAACCTTAGACATAAAGCAGGATTTTGAAAAATAATCACAATGTGACCTAATTTAATTATTGACACAATTTTTGAAGAAAAATGTCCGTAAATTTTTGGATCCCCCCCCGAAAAGCTTATGATTGAGTGTATATTTTAGTTTTCAAGAAAGCAAAAGTAGTTAATAGCTTCCTGAGATTTGATCTTATAAAGCTGGTAAACGTAAAGAGTGAGATTTTTTGAATAGTGAAACACAATGGTCAATTTGTATTTTCTAACGACAAAATACGGAATTAATGCTTCGAATCTACGATCTATCTCTTATACTATTATGTATACATGAGAAAACAACAATTGTTCGACACTTTTCTTAGCAATCGACATAAGTAAAACCTATGACATAAAGCAGGATTTTGAAAAAATCACACAATGTAATTTTAATTTGTGACCACAATTTAGTTATTTTAATTTTTGTTATGGAAAGAAGAGTCCTTAAGTTACATTTGCGTGTATTGATATTTTAGTTTACACGAAGCCTATAAGCCTTTCTAACACTTTGCTTAAACTGGAACAGTCCTAACCTAGAACGTTAAGTCAAGATCGTTTGAAAACCTGTACAAAATTTGATCTTTATTTTTGAGAGAGCATTCTGAATTACTATTCGAGTCAGCGATTGTGTTCAAAGAGTTCGTGTTAACGAATTGTACAATGTTTTTTTAGTGTTAATGGAGCGCAACCCGGCTCAATGGTGCCTAACCGGAAACTCTAGAAAACGCGGTTTTATATCAGTGACCTACATATGATACATCAAAAAGAATCAAATTTCTCAATAGCCTAGCATTTATAAATAGTATAGTTATAGGTCCTACCCGTACCCCAGTTACGCCGCCTCAGCAAAAATTATGCGTTATGATTTCGCTCACAAAAAATGTTTCGTAAATACCCACCCCCCCTAAAAGCTTATAAAAAACTTAATGAAATCACACCATCATCTTCAGCGCTAACACCAGAACCCAACTATAGAGCGTTTAAGCTCATATCTAACAAAAAATGTCCGCGAATTTATGCCTTTGTTAACCAGAAGAAAGCATCAACGGATGTGTGGGTTTATTTTTAATTTATTTATCTTTTTAGGTTCCATGGGCAGTTTTCGTGAATCGACACAGTGGTCCTATAATATCTGCTGAAGGACTTATTGAAACGGAAATATAAAAGTTCTAGTTCCCTTTTTAAGGTGGGGGGACCAACCAAAAAAAAAATGGATTGCACAACTAGGCCCCTCGCCACGCTCATTTTTTTTCCAAAATTCACCCCATCAAAATAACGCTTTTATGTGTTGTTTAAGAACAATTTTATGTCCTAACCACTTCGACTATATGCTCGATAGAATTCAATGCGAGGGAGTATTAACTACTATACTTATGTTTTTTGATAAGCTAGGAGGCCATAAACTCTTTGTGATATAGTTGCTTAATCCGAAAATCAATGCGACATACAAAAATTGCAATTATATAGATACTAATTTATCAGGGGCGCAGTATTCCTTTTTTTCTTTACAGCAAAAATATAGATAATTCTAATTAATAGGTAGTATACAAAATAATGGACCTTAACAGATTACCTAATTTACAGATCTGGATATCCCATAATCGTCCATGATTTTTAGTAAGCAAATGTATTAAGAAATTAAAATATAGTTCTATGCCCGAGGTCAAATATGTAAAATCCATAGCGGGAAAGATAATACTAATTAAAATTTAAACATAACAATTACCCATCGAAGGACCCGGCTAGACTTCATTTGGATCATATTCATAATCACTAATATACGTCTATATATATATACTTTATTTCATTCACCTATGCCACTGATTGTTCGCATGTCATCAAAAACACTAAATAATATGCGCCCCCTTAATAACGAGTATACTTTCCTTCTCCTTAATCAAATTATAAATGTCTGACCATATTATGGATCAATGCGAAAAACAAAGCCGATACATTTTATGTACTTCTTTCTCATTATGGCATCAAGGACCGCTCACTGACACTAAGCCCATTCTTTTTTCTTTTTTGTTTTGTTTTTTCTTTTTTTTATATCTGTGAAGCGTCACCTAGAAAGGAGCCTTTTATGTCAGTCGCAGGGCTCTTCATGCCAATTGTGCCAAGCAAGACATAAAAATGAATCTTGTTTGTTGCAATGATACCTACTCAGCAGTCAACATTTATTAATTTTGATTAAGGAAAGAGCGAAACTTATCTAACTCCTATCACCGTTATTAAAGCGAATATACTATTTCAGTGTTCTTGCATGACATTCAACTCAGATGACATATTCAGAAATAAAGCCCTGATATAATTATACATAGTATGATACTGAATAAGGCGCAAATATGAAAGTCACCGCGTCAACTTCGATGGTTAATGCTATAGTTTAATTTTGATTCTATATTTTACACCATATGGAAGGTTTCTAATACATATTTAAGAACCATAGAAAATATATTTATTGCTATAGATTTAATCTTATCCAAAAAGCGTAGACGATATTGCGAATATCCATGCTACTCTGCTAAATTAAGGTATCTGCTAAGCCCATATTTCTGCCATACCATTAATTTTCGAAATTAACTAATATTTTCGTGCTAGAAATACACGCCCCTGAAAATATAAGTGTCCTATAAATCATTATTTAGCTATGACCATTTATTTAGATATAAACTCATGCCACACAAAGAAAATAGCACCTACATTACAAAAAACTAAGATATAAAACTCCTATGCATTTAATTCTATCCAGCAAGTAGTCGCAAGTGATTTTGGATCATAATTTTTTTCAAACAACTAACGTTCTGATTTTGACAGAGTCGACTTTGACGAAAAAAATAGAGCGTCGTGACGAGGACATACAGGGGTCACCTAGTTGCCTACCAAATCACATTTTTTGGTTCACTAAAAAGGTAAACTTAGAAACTTTTTAATTTCCGATTATCAATACAGTCCTTAAACGATATTATAGGACCCACTGTGTTCGATACGATAAACCCATGGAACAAAAAAATAAATAAAATAAAAAGTAACACACATCCGCCCCCCCCCCCCTTTGCCCCCCCCCCCCTGATGTTCTCTTCTCAGGTAACAAAGGCCAAAAGTCCACATTTTGGTAGATATTGAGCTTGAAAACTCATATAGTAGGCGTTTCTGTGTTACGATGATAGTATGAATGTGATGCTGATTTTCATTAGAGGTTTTATAACTTTTTAGTTGGGCGGCGGGGAGTATATTCCCCCCATTGTTCGGCAAGATACAACTCAAATTTTCTCAGGCGCGTCAACTTTTTTGACCGGGATAGGACTAAATACTATATATCTCACAAATCAGACATTGAAATACTGAATTCCTATTGTTATGTATCTATTGAGTATCAAAAAACCCCGTTTTCCTAGAGTATTCGACGTCTACCATTGAGCCGGGTACGC
This sequence comes from Artemia sinica, assembly GCA_027921565.1. NCBI lineage: Eukaryota > Metazoa > Arthropoda > Branchiopoda > Anostraca > Artemiidae > Artemia > Artemia sinica. Next base: position 53,003 of record JAPEVW010000634.1, on the reverse strand, counting down.
TCCTATACATTTACATATTCGTTAACCACCGAACTCAACTTTGGACACAATCGCCTGGACTCGAAATAGAATTCAGAATGTCTCGACTTCAAAAATAAAGCTCATATTTGTACATTTTTCAAACATCTATCACTTAACTATCAGTTTCTTGCCCCGGTGTTACTCTCGCTTACACTTTAAGCAAGTGTTAAAAGGCATCATAGCCTTCTTAGGACTAAAATAATAAACGCCAAATGTAACTTAGAGGACTCTTACTTCAAAAATTAGTGTCAAAAATCTAAAATTACATTTGTGATTTTTCTCAAAATCCCCTGACTTAATGTCTTAGCGCTTACCTGTCGATTCCCCTTTTCAAGAAAATGCCAACTTGCTCATTTTACTTCATGGCTAACTAAAGCTATAAGAATAAATCGTAAGATTTCGATGCATAATATCGCCCGATTTTTGTCGTAGTCAAATAACCAAATACTACATTGTGCCATATTATCTAAAATCTCACTTTACGTTTCCAGCTTTATAGTCAAATCCAGGGAAGTATTAACTAACTTTTGCTTACTTGCCAAAACTAAAATATAAACTCAATCATAAGCTATTCGAACCAAAAATTTATGACTTTTCTTCAAAAAATTAGCCCTGTACAAAATTAAAATTAAATTTGTGAATTTTTTTTTTTTTTTCAAAAATCTGCTCTTTATTGTCTATGGTTTAACATGTCGACTTTACTTTTAAATGAAACTTTCAACTCTGCTTTTTTTTTTTCCTTTTACACTTCATAGAAGCCTAAAGTATAGGACATAAATCGTCCCTCTTTCCTCCTCCCATAAGGTTCGCATCAGGATTCCGAAATTTGATCGTCATAAATATAAAAATTGAAATTTACTACATATTATCAAAATATCACTTTACGTTTTCGAGCTTCCAGGCAAGTCGATTAAACTGCTTTAGACTTCTATTGAAACTCAAAATATAAAACTCAGTCGAATAGCTTTCGATGCAATGATAACTCTAAGCGACTACTTTTTTCTCTTCAAAAATGCCATTGTCAATAAATTATATTTACATATGGATTTTTTTCAAAAAATCCATGCATTTATGATTGCCTCCTGGTAACAGTCTAGAGTTTCTATACATGTTCGAGTAGATTTGGTCAAAATGCCTAGAACACTTAATTGGATTTCATAGGTAGAGGACCTTTACAAATATAATACAAGAAATGCAGATGGCATTTCGGTGCCCGCAGTGTGAAACAAACCAGCCGACTCACAGTTCTCTGCCTCGGCATTGTTCTGCAAGACTCCTGCGAGTCGCTAATAAAACCAATAATGGGCGTTGTAGATAATTGCAGGCTGACGCGAAGTACCAGTTTCTTATGGCTATATGCACAATAACGAACTCCAAAGAACATCTAGGGACACAAGTTGAATACGAACCACCACACTTTGATCGACATGTTGAACTGAAGAACCTCTCTGGAAGCTCCCTTCAATCACGCGCGTACCCAGATAATTTGTACTAGATCTTAAAGACTACGATACGCGCGGAAAAATACTACTCCACTAGCAGTGCAGCTACCACCATCAATACCAGATGCTGCTGTTCATGTCGTCTGTTATCAATTGCTCGCTAAGTATTTAGTCCTTTCTTCTGTTTTGTATGTCTGAAGTGTTCCAGAGATAAGGACAGAGAAGAGAAGTGCTCCAGCAGAAAGACAAGAGAAAGACACAAATAATTCAGCGAGTAATGAAACAGACGACAAGGTATGCGCCATGTTAGTGCTAATGTAGTGTACTTTTTAGCGCATCTCGCTCTCTACTCATTTTTTTTTTTTTTTAGGACTCCTCATACATTGCTCCTTGTTAGTTTTTAGGCTACGGTTTTTTTTTTTTTTTTTATTCCCGTTTACTGTAAGCGGTAAGTATTAAATTAAAATTAATGAAACTAGCGAATCAAGGCACTGCCATGTAGTTGATTTCAAACCTCTCCCTTCCCTTTTTTTCAATCACAAAAATACTTAATGTAAGTTTTACAAATTCGGAAAAATTTAGATTGTTAGTAAAGTAAAAGAAAATGACTAGGTTCCAGGTTGTGGAGTTAGGATAAGTGCTAGAAAAGTGTGTTTATAATCTAGATACTATTTTCTGTCTGATAAGTTGTATATCTGAGCATTTTTGTATGAATATAGACAATGTAAAGTCATTACAGTGCTATGAGTTATAGCCAAAAAATGTGCTATGCCAGTATACAGTTGTCATGTAAGCTTATACTAGATTTGCGGTTGAATAGACAACTGCTAAGTTAGTCCAAGTGTATTGACGTTAGCAACAACAAATGTGCTATGCAGGAGCCAAACTTTGATCAGGCGATATTCTGAGAATAAAGAGAACTTTTCTACTTTCTGCCATGCTGCACTCAATGTTGGAGTGACGGCTGAGGTCACATGGGTGATCGGGCCGAACGCAAATCATCGCGATGCTTCCCGTGCTATTTTCCCAAGTATATCTCAAGAGTTACCCATTTAAGAACTGTTTGACTCTGGGCTTGCTGCTGTCACTAGAGTCCACAACAATTGACCCCATTATCCAAGTCAAATAACCATCGACGCCAGGACTCATAACGCCGACTTTTGGCGATGTCAATGTCTGGAATGGCCAATAACAAATAAGTCTATAGAACTCTGCGGTTTATTGAACAATTTAAGGCAAAAAGCCCGACGCTAAGAGATGGAATTAGATCTCCTCAATAAATTGAAAGTTAATGTGGAAAAACCTCAACGCTGCGACCTCAATTTTTAATGCCATAGGATACTCCATATGCAGGTTTGGTGATTTATCCCCTAGGCTAGACGATAAGTTTCAAAATAAGGAACGTGTTTTTGAAAACATCATGCAAAATGAAGTGAAAAAAAACAACAGGTCTGGAGACCGGCCCTAGAAACTCATAATTTTTTTTTCATGATTTCTATAGCAAAAGACAAACGTGCTATAAGTATTTAGTGCTAGTGCATTAATTTTGATATTATTAACATTATTCCAAGCATTAAAAAACGTTTATTATCAAGATTCAATTAATCTGTTAGTTAATGAGATTACGCCCCACAAAACCATTTTTTTAGAACGACCCAATGTTATGGCTATCCTACATTCTGTATAAATATATCTCCTTTAAGTTGACTTATTGACATAGTAAATCAGTATCATTGCCTTTAACTCTCTATAATTCAAAAATTCCACTTTTACTACTCTAATTTATATACATTTCCAACTTCCCTATATTTTTTTTACCTCAATAGCCTCGATAAAACATAAGGCTGTAAAACACTATTTGATTGTTTATGAGCTCGCCTACGCATCAGCTGCGGATAAAAATTGCGTAGGTTGGAAATGCTCTTCTGGTTTAGCCTTGTTTTTGTAACCCCCCCCCCCCTCAAGTTTTTTTGCTATTATTTCTTTTCACGAATTCAAGCGTGTGGCCAACAAAAGCGAGAAAATCTTAAGCAACGAAAAAAATCTTCATAGGGTTGCATAACACACCCAAATAAACTCCTCACAAAAATCCCAAGATACCCAGGTATGAGCCAACACGCAGAGATGGAACCAGCGAAAAAAAAATACTTTGGTTTTGATATCCTGCGCTGGCCTACTGTATAGTATAATAGTTATCTGTGAATGCTTTATAATAATCATTTATACCCGAAATTCCCGTTTACTCTGACTTTGACCTCAGATTGCTTTTTGAAAAGTCAGCTATTTTCAGTCTTATGCAAGCTATGATAGTTCACCTGGTTTAAAGTTAGTTAAGGTTAGATCTGGGTTAGGCTTAGATTGGGTTCCCTTTTAACATGTCAGAAATGGAGGCAAAAACATAACATAGCTAACATAACTAGCCTACAAGAACCTAATTTACACCTAACCTAGTCCATCATCGAAACACTTGCATTAGAATGTAAAAAGTTGACTAGAGAGATGCTGACTAAATCGAGCGATAACAGAGAACAAGGGTATTTTGCGACATTCACGGTAACTGCTCGTATATAATTATATATACCTATTAAATGCACCCGAAACAAATTTATGATCTCGTTGCCAGCTCAACTATAAAATGTATAACATGTAATGTCAGGCCTACAAAATTGTATGGAGACAAATAAACATGCAGACATTTTTTGATGTAGTAATACTAACCCTTTTTTCAGTTTTATATTTCTTCGCAATGTGCGATGTACCGTTTCCGTTAAATAATGATTAAACTCATAATAAAGCACGATACAGACATGGCTTAGGTAAGCAGTGCCGATTAGCTAGTACTCCTCGACAAACTCAGAGACTGGAATTAAGAACTTTGTAATATAACCCTATAGAAAGTAAGTTGGGTACTAGTACAGCTGTTTGGCGCTTTGCAGAATCCGCCATCTGCTTTAAAAATGATACCAATAATTTATTTAGGAACTAATGTCGCTATTGTATTTATTACTATATTAATAACCCATATGTTAAACACTACAATTCTAGGTGACACTGCCGCCGAAAAGTTATATGAAACATTCACCAAAAAAAACCATCCAATGCTAAATATAGATTGCGTTAGTTGGAAGTATACAGACGTTGTTCCAGGCGGAGATTTTTTCTGCCACGTAGGGCTAGAGGGGGGGTCGGGCGGGGAATTTGCTATCCAAGCGGGGTTATGTGGTGATGGCCATACCTTTCCATGAAAGAAAGTTTCTATGCATGGGGATCTAGGGACATTGCTTACGAAGGCGGCGCGCCAGAATTTCCCAAGCATTATTAAAGCAAAAGTATCAGAAATTAAATAAAAAAAAAAAACAACAAAAAAAACAAGTTATTTAACGTCCCAATAAGCAGAGCCAACGTCAAAAACTCAACAAGAAAAGCAACAATATTACGCTATAACCTGTGTCCGCTATCTACACCCCTAGTCAATAACTCTGCTTCTTTAAGGCCAAAGGTTTTTTATTACTTTCAGTGAGCAGCCCTATTTATATCTAATCTAATCAGGACGAGGCTTCTTAAGGGGCAAATTTTCTAAGAACCAATTAGAACAAAATTCTAAGCTCCAGACCTTCTAAGAGCCAAGAGTATTGGCATAAGCGGACGAACCCCCATTAATATGTATTAAAAAATCTTTATGAATATAGAAGTTCAGCCGTAGCGTAGTTTTACATTACATAAGTTACGGTATACTTCTATAATAAATAAAAAAAAACGATCATAAAATAAAAAATTAAACAAGTTTCGAGGAAAAAGCCCATTATAACCAAACGAAAGTTAAATAAATTTCAGTATCTAAATTATTCATGTACGTTCGAGCCAAAAATCAAACTAGTATATAATTCAAAACGTTACAAAAAATTCAAAAAAAAAAAACAAGTTTTTTTTAATGAAAGTAAGGCAACGACGTATATGAGCTTTAAAACAACAGAAATTCTTCCGTGTATGAAAGGGGCCTGCCCCTCAACGCTCTCACGTTGTCCAAGATTATGACAGCAACAAAAAGCTACGCTAGCGCTAAAGAGTGCAGGCTGTTGAGGATCGGCGACAGCCCCTTTTAATATACGGAATAATTTCTGTTCGTTATTTAAGTATTAACGTCGATTCCTTACTTTCAGCTTTAAAAACTGGTTGTTTTTTCTATTTAAAAATTCAAACTCCAAAACGATAACGAATTAAACATTTTCTGCTCAAAATGAGATATCATGGATTTTTTTATATCATGAGATAAATCGTTTTTTTAGTTTTTTTTTTTTCTTGTCTTCATGATTATATTATCCACTGCAAATATATAATTTATTGACAAGTCTAAGCTGTATCCATCACCAAAAAGAATGCTTAGTAATCCAACAAGTCATGTAACAACTTCACCCCAAAACAGCCTTCAAAAACAGACAGAAAAGACTTTATTTTTTTGAATGCAAAAGTTTACAGGGAATCAACTCCCCCCAACAGAATTAGTATTATTCTTTCGCAGAAACCTTGCATGTAAAGGTAACTTATAGCCGCTACATTCAGAAGACACGATAGGACCTATATTGAGCTCTACATGGCTGGCGTCGCCAACATCAAACCAAAGCTACCAATTTAAAGGTGTTTATTAAAATCAGTGTCACCTACAATTAATTCCACATCACATCCTTGGTATAAATGGCTTCTCCAGATACCTCAGCGTTATCTTCGCGTGATGAAGAGGTGCCACATCCTTTGCTAGTGGGTGTATTAGGTGTATTTATTATTGGCTTGACTCACCTGAGGATACACAAATCGGTGTTCCATAGTACGCTAGTCGAAAAGTAAGCAGTAAGATATATACTCTCAGTTGAAGAATAGCGAAGTATGATGAAAGGTCATCTTCAATGCCATGCAGGCACTGGAGCACTTAGGACAATTAGTCTTATCTACTTTTCTCTATTTCTCGGATGGATTTGTACCCCAGTGGAGAAGTTAAAGGCGGAGGTCTTATTGTACCCTCTAGATAGCAAAACTGATGCAGCTGCTCGAGTCTGACTGCCCTTAATAACTTTTTTGATTCGCGTAAGACTTAACACTTGATGAAACTATATAGTTTGACATCTAGCACTCAATAATCCTAGGTTCTGTATGCATTGATATCTATTGGCTATACAAATTCAGTTTTTTTAGCACGCCTTCCGGTACCCCCTCTCCCCCCCCGTTACCATTGCAGCCGCGGTCACTCCTTTTCGACTAGTTTGTTACCACGAACTAGTCATTGACGGGTAATAAATATTAAAAGCACAAACTTTACAAGGAATAACAGATGCAAATGGTATAAATAACATATTAGCATGAATGTGCAAAAATTCTAGAATAGCTAAAAATAATAAATATAAAAGAATCGAGTCTGAAATCAATGAGATGTTTTTTTAATGTTAATCTTTAGGAAGTCTGCCCCAGTAGTGTATAACATAGTAGACATATTATGGAACAATTTTTTTGAATGTGTTAAGCACTCTTCACTCGCCCCAAGTGAAACTGAGCCCTAGCAACCCCAAAAAAATGTACGTGTGACGGTAGATGACGAGAGATTGACGAAGACGAGAGATTGAGCAGGACGTAAATATCTCGGTATGGTAACTACTGATTGGACCTGCCTGAAAAACAGCGTGTCAGCTTCACCAAAATAACCAGATCTGGTTGAAAAAAAAACTTAGGGCGTCTGAAACCAAATTTCGCTTGCGCGCCGAATCCCCGTTTCCATATCTGTTTTATCTTTGTTGTACATCAATGTTTAGGAACAGGCGGGGAATCCCCACTCGTTTTTTTTTTTCGGAATCCCGGTACTCCAACAGGACACCGTAAGCAAATAAGCACATAGTTTCATGCACGTGTGTTAATCACGCTGTAGGATGGTAGAGGTTTCCATCAGAATAACAATGGACAGGGAAACCATAGAATAAGCATGGAAGGAACATAAGACCCTTAAGAATAACAATGGAGAATTGCTATACCTGACATAGCACAATACTCAAGGTAGGCATTACTTCACTACTAGGGCAAGGGTTGTAAGTTAATGCCGTATGGGGACATAATAGTCTTTTTTTTATAAGCCAAAAATTAGTCACGGTCATTATAAAATCTTTGGCAGGACCGGCGCATCATTGCCGCCGTAGTGCGTAATCAGACGACCCTAAGTACTCTTTATTAAGAATGTCAAAGTGATTAGAGGGCAGCTACCCCACATCCACCATACACACACTGCGAACCTCGTATTTGATTCCATAGAATGTGCTCCTTATGCGAAATTTATGCAGATAGCACCATTCTATTTAAACAATAGTTTAAAAATAACTCATATCACGAGGCCCGTTTTACGAGGGTTTAAAACAAACCCCAGAGATTCAGGGGCCCTAAGCGGTGTGTAATTTTATGCCAGAAAGGGATATTTGAAACGGTTCATTAGCGAAAGGAATGCGCTTGCTATCTTCCGTTTAACTTCAGAAGTTAGGCCGGTTCCAGTGCCTTTTTCTCCTGGAAAAGACCTATCGTCAATATAACAACAAACAGCAAACTATAATCAAAAAACTTTTTTTAGACGCAAAAATAAGTTTTTTTTATTTTAAAAAAAAGTTAAAGGAACTCCATTCTAAACCAAAATGAAAAAAAATTAGGGAATCAAAAATCTGCGCCAAGCATACATTTACCTTAAATTAGTATCAATACAATAATTGAAAACTCCAAAACAAACAGAATAAAATTAAATATGCAAACTTCAAACGAGCAGAAATTAATATGAGTAGGCGTGCTAAACCCTTATGCATTTCTAAAAGCTGGAATACTAAGTTTGTAATTTACTGAAAAATTACTCGTCTGAAATAGTTTCCACTCTTATAACTTGGATGAAAATAATGAAATTCATTAAGATTTATCTTCATCAAATTCCAGCTTATAGGAGAGTATTAAACTGACAATTAAAAAATTTTTTTCAGTCGAATTCATTCGACCTTTGAATTTTATTTCCAGTAAAGTACAAATTGTATTCTAGTCTAGCTTTTATATTCTAGGTAAGTAAACCAAGTTATATTCTAGGTATAAACCAAGCTATTTCCAACCAATCTTTTGAATTTGCTGTTGGTCTTTTTCTCTTCGAGGTCAGAGAATCCACCTTATTGTGCTCACTATTAGTGATCTACGTATTCCCTAATAGGTTTAATAAAATAGTATTTTTTTTTTTTCTCTTCTACAGGACTGAGACAGAAGGAATACAACGAATGCTGTGAAGGAAGTTTGTTATCGTTTTTAGTCAGAAGTACCTCCTGAAGATATTCATTTTTCCTAAGTTTTTATCTTTTGGTCTTCGTTTTTTTTTTTTCAAAAATTAATTTTTATTCATTTAGAAGTTGACATACAATTTTGAATAAATAAACCATTTTTGACACATTTTTCACCATTTTACTTGAAAGTTCAGTGCCCAGAATGTGCCTCTCATACTGGACTATCTATCTTGGTTTTTTTTTACTACAATTAGCCTTGGCCATGATGCCCCCAACTACTTGATTTTAATTTAAAAATCAACGGAAGACTCTCCTTCCTCCCGTGCTAAAAAGTATAGTCCTATTTTGTTTCTTCTTCCTTCGAAGGAACACCTGTCTGTTCAGTCTAGTAATCAATTGTCTTTTTTTTCTTGTACACTGCAAATCTGCCCTCTTGGACCCTGGATGCATAGTTTTGTTTTTTTTGATTTGTTCAGATTACCCTTTATATTCTCTAAAAATTTTAACAACTTGATAACCTCTGGCTTTTCTTAATATGGTAAGTATGACCACTCTTTAAAACAAACACCTTAATTGTTTTTTTTGTTTTTTGTTGATTTCATGGTGAGGATCTTACAAATAATAATACAAGAAATAGCAGATGCATTTCGGTGGCCGCAGTGTGAAACAACCCGGTCACAGTTCTCTGCCCGGCATGTTCTGCCAAGCTCCTTTGGTGGAGTCGTAAAACCAATTTGGGGTTGTGATTGAGCATGACCGAAGTAGTTTCCTGGGGAAAACTGGAGGGTATTTTTGTAATAATCATTATCCTTTTTTTTCTTTTTTTTTTTAGTATCTTGCCATACTGGTATTTTGGTTGTGTTTTTAGCCCGTCGGTGGGGGATATTGTTTTTGTGTCTATTTACGATATATTGAAATATGTGTTAGAATGTTGGATTGGCCTAACTAACACGAACCGAAAGGTTCTTTGGCTTTTTTTTGTAAATTAAGTGTGTAAATAAAGTTATACTCCTGCAAAAAAAAATGACAGCATCTCTGTTATATGGAAATACTGAATAAGCCTTGAATCCATTATTTTTAATCTCTGCAGATGTTTCCCCATATCATTCCATAGTCAAGCGATTAGTGGGTCTTAAATTACTCGTTAGGAAACTATCGACTTCTTTGGATACTGCGTCTTATGTCTGTTAGGACCTTCCACTATACGCGTTTCATCAGACTAAACAGGCAACATCTAGCTAGCAGCTGAAGAAGGAGGGTTGAACTGATGGGAGACAAACAAATCTGTGTTGTGTTCAGTACAAAGACGCAAGACCGTCACATCAATATGCGATGAATATTTTCACAGATCAAAACTTTTGGTTCATTTGGGCCGAACGTCTTTGGCTATAGGACAATAACGAACTCAAAGAAATCAGGGACACAAGTTGAATATCGAACCACCCACACTTTGATCAGTTGAACTGAAACCCTCTGGAGCTCCTTCAATTCACGCGTCCCAGAACTTGTCTGATTTAAAGACTACTACGGCGGAAAAAACTTCTCCACTAGCAGTAGCTACCACCATTTTAGATGCTGCTGATGTCGTCGTCTGTTTCATTACTCGCTAAGTATTTGTCTTTTCTCTGTCTTTCTCTGGACACTTCTCTTTCTGTCTTTCTCTGGGACACTTCAGACATACCACAAACAGAGAAAAGACAAATACTTAGCGAGCAATGAACACAGAACGACATCAGCAGCATCTGTAATGGTGGTAGCTACTGCTAGTGGAGAAGTTTTTTTCCGCCGTATGTAGTCTTTAAATCAGACAAGTTCTGGACGCGTGAATTGAAGGAGGCTCCAGAGTGGTTTCAGTTCAACTGATCAAAGTGTGGGTGGTATCGATTCAACTTGTGTCCCTGATTTTCTTTGAGTTCGTTATTGTCCTATAGCCAAAGACTACTTCGGTCATGCTCAATCACAAACCCCAATTGGTTTTACGACTCCAGGAGCTTGGCAGAACATGCCGGCAGAGAACTGTGACCGGGTTCATTTTTGTTTCACACTGCGGGCCACCGAAATGCATCTGCATTTCTTGTATTATTTGTAAAGGTTCCTCACCATGAAATCAAATTAAGGTGTTCAGCATTTCGACACAAATTAATGAAATGCTAAAATAGAGAGCATATAGTTCTAAAGATCATAACACCCAGAGAGTACATACAGCCAATTTTTTTTCCTTGTAAAAAACTTATTTTTATGATTGGAATAAATTTCTAGTATTCAAAAAATAAACGTCCCCCACTAGGAGATATCCCCTCCCTAAACTTATACTTAATCTCTCCTTCAAGGTGTTTGTCAAATAACGAGAAAATGAGAAAAATTCATCAGCATTCATTCAGAGCACAGATGGTTTTCATGAGAAAGCTAAGGCATCCCTTGTTTTGCTGGTTTGCCATGCCATGAAAAGGTCTACTAATTTACAAAAGCTGTTCAGCAACTACCAGACACATAATTGGCTGAAAAGAATATTTTAACTGGCAGTTCGGAATAGGTTGCCATGTGAAAGGCAGGGGAAAATTTCAGCAACAAAGACAGACACTTTTTTAGACATACAAACCAACAAAATAAAAACACTTCAGGACATACAAACAGAGACAAACAAACACTTTAGACATACAAACCGTGAATGACAGACACTTCAGACATACAAACCAACAAACACAAACACCTCAGACTTACAAACAGAGAAAGACATGCAGCCTTTGACAAACAAACCAACAAAGACAGACACTTCAGACATACAACACAGAAAGACAAACACTTTAACTTAGACATACAAACCGAGAAAGACAGATACTTCAGACACACAAACCAACAAAGACAAACACCTTCAGACATACAAACCTAAAAAAAGACAAACACTACAGACATACAAACAGAGAAGTACAAACACTTTAGACATACAAACCAACAAAGACAAACACTTCAAACATACTAACGCGCCAGAAAGACAGGCACTTTAGACATACAAACCCACAAAGACAGACACTTCAGACGACATACAAACCAACAAAGACAAACACTTCCAGAGCATACAAGCAGAGAAAGACAAACACTTTAGACCGACATACAACCAGTAAAAAGACAGACACTTCAGACATACAACCACAAAGACAAACACTTCAGACATACAAACAGAGAAAGACAGGCACTTTTAAACATACTAACCACCAAAGACAGAACTTCAGACATACAAAACCAACAAAGACAGACACTTCAGACATACAAACGGAGACAGAGAACCCTATTAGACATATAACAAACAAAGACAGACCCTTCAGACATAAAAACCAACAAAGGACAAACACTTCCGACATACAAACAAGAGAAAGACAGGCCCACTTTTGACATGTCCAAACCAACAAAGACAAACACTTCAGACATCAACCAACAATGGACAAACACTTCAGACATACAAGCAGAGAAAGACAGACAATTTAGAGACATACAAATCAACCAAAGACAGAACACTTCAGACATACCAAACCAACAACAAAGACAAACACTTCTTCAGACATTTACAAAGAGAGAAAAGACAGGCACTTTAGACTTACAAACTAACAAAGACAGACACTTCAGACATACAAAAGAACAAAGACAAACACTTCAGACATACAAAAAGAGACAAGACAAGTAACTTTAGACATAAAACCGCCAAGACAGACACTTAAGAACATACAACCTACAAACACAAACCACTACAGACTACAAACGTGTGAGAGAAAGAAAAAGCGTTCTTTAGACATAACATACCAAACAAAGAAAGACCACCTCAGACATACAAACCAACAGAAGACAAACACTTTAGACCCAAACAGAGAAAGACAGGCACTTTTGACGTAAAAACACATCAAAGACAGACACTTCAGACATACAAACTAACAATGACATACACTTCAGACATACTACAGAGACCAAGAAAGACAGGCAATTTAAACCTACAAACACAACAAAGACAGACACTTTATACATACATTAAGCCACAAAGACAAACACTTCAGAGACATACAAACAGAGAAAGACAGGCACTATTTAGAAACATACCAAATTCACAAAATACAGACACATCAGCACATACAACTCAACAAAGACAAACACTTCAGCACATACAAACAAAGAAAGACAGCCACGTTAAAGACATACAAAAACAACAAAGACAAACACTTCAGACATACAAACAGAGAAAAACAGGCTAACTTTAGACATTACAACCAACAAAGACAGACACTTCAGACATACAAAACAGAGATAAGACAGCACACTTCAAACATACAAACCAACAAAGACAAACACTTCAGACACAGAAACAGAGAAAAGCAGACACTTTAACATATAAAACAAACAAGACAGACACTGTCAGACATACAAACCAACAAAGACACAGAATCACTTCAGACATACAAACAGCAGAAAGACAGGCACTTTAGACATACAAACCAACAAAGACAGCCACTATAGACCCATACAAAACACAAATACAAACACTTCAGAACATACACTCAACAAGAAAAACACTTCAGATCATAACAAATAGAGAAAGACAGGCACTTTAGACATACAAACCAACAAGTACCGACACTTTACACATACAAACCTTCAGACAAAAAAAAAAAAATGAGAACGACATGCACTTTAGACATACAAACCAACAACGACCGACACTGGGGTTCAGACATATTAACACACAAAGACAAGCACTTTAGACATACAACCAACAAAGATAGACACTTCAGACATACAAACCAACAAACACAAACACTTCAGGACACATAAAGAGAGATAGACAGGCACTTTAGAAATACAAAGCAACAAAGACAGACACTTTAGACATACAAACCAACAAACACAAACACTTTTAAACACAAAAACAGAAAGACAGACAAACACTTTAGATATAAAAAACATGCTGAAAGACAGACACTTCAGACATACAAACCAACAAAAGAGAAACACCTCAGACATACAAACAGAGAAAGACATAGCACCTTTGACATACAAACCAACAAAGACGAACACTTCAGACATACAAACAGAGAAAGACAAATACTTTAGCACATACGAAATCGAGAAACGACAGACACTTCAGGACATACAAACCAACAAAGACTAAAGATTTCAGACATACAAACCAACAAAGTACAAACAGCTTTAGACATACAGACCCAAAAAAGACAATGCACTTTAGACATACAAACCAAAAAAGACAGACCATTCAAACATTCCAACCAACAAGACAAACACTTCGAATATACAACCAAGCAAGACAAACACATTCAGACATTTTACAAAGAGAGAAAGACATCGCACTTTAGACTTACAAACCAACAAAGACAGACACTTCAGACAAACAACCTAACAAAGACAAACGCTTGAGAACATAATGAAACAGAGAAAGACATGCACTTTAGACATACAAACCAACAACGAAAGACACTTAAGACATAGAAACCAACCAAGACAAGCCACTTTAGACACACAATAATCAACAAAGACAGACGCTTCAGACATATAAACTCCCCTAAAGACATCGACTTTTTATATACAACGACGAAGACAGACAAATTTAGATCATACCAAACCCAACCAAACACAAACACTTCAAACATACAAACAGAGACAGACAAACACTTTAGACATACAACAGTGAAAGACAGACACTTCAGACATACAACCAACAAAGAGAACAACACCTCAGAGCATACAAACAGAGAAAGAACATGCACCTTTGACATACATAACCAAACGACAAAGACAGCACACTTCAGACATACAAACAGAGAAAGACAAACACTTAGACATACAAACCCGAGAAAGACAGACACTTTAGACATACAAACCAACAAAGACAAACACCTTCAGACATACAAACCAACAAAGAACATAACACTTTCGGACATACAGACCGAGAAAAACATGCACTTTTGTAGACATACAAACCAACAAAGACAGACACTTCAAACATCACGAACCACAAAGACAAACAACACTTCAAATATACAAACCAACAAAGACACAAACACTTCAGACATAAAAACAAAGAAAGACAGACACTTCAGACAAACAAACCAACAAAGACAAAACACTTGAGACATAGAAACGAGAAAGACATGCACTTTAAGACATACAAACCAACAACGCACTCAGACACTTAAGACATAGAACCAAACAAAGAACAGCACCTTTAGACATACAAACCAACAAAGACAGACGCTTCAGACTATACAAACAGAAAAAGACAATCACTTTTTATATACAAACAGAGAAAGACAGACACTTCAGTATACAAAACCAACAAGACAAACACTTAATACATACAAACCAACAAAGACAAACACTTCAGTATATACAAACAGAGAAAGACGAACACTTCAGACATGCAAACAGAGAAAGACAGAGCAATTTAGGACGTACAATACAAACCAACGAAGACAGACACTTCAGACATACAATCAACTAAGACAGGCACTTTAGACATACAAACCAACAAAGAAAGACACTTCTGACATACAAACAGAGAAAGACAAACAATTTAGATATACAAACAGAGTAAAGACAGACACTTCAGACATACAACCAACAAAACCACAAAAAAACACTTTCAGACATACAAACCAACAAAGACAAACCTACGGACACACAAACAGAGAAAGATATGCACTTTAGACATACAAACCAACAAGACAGACACTTCAGACATACAAATCAACAACAGGAGCACTTCAGACATACAAACCAACAAAGACAAACACTACGGAACACACAAACAGAGAAAGAGATAATGCACTTTGGACAAACAAACCAACAATGACAGACACTATAGACTTACAACCCAACAAAGACAAACGCTTTGACATACAAACCAACAAAGAAAAACACTTCAGACACAATAAACAGCGAAAGACACAATCACTTTAGACATACAACCCCCCTCCACAAAGACAAGCACTTTAGACATACAAACCCACAAAGATAGACACTTCAGACATACAAACCACAAAGACAAACACTTCAGACATACAAACAGAGAATAGATCAGGCACTTTAGAAACACAAAGCAACAAAGACAGACACTTTAGACATACAAACCAACGAAACACAAACACTTCAGACATACAAACAGAGACAAGACAAACGCTTTAGACATACAAACAGTGAAGCACAAATCACTTCAGAAATACCAAACATGCAGATAGACCAGGCATTTTAGACACACAAACCAACAAAGACACGACACTTCAGACATACTACAAACGGAGATAGCAAAGACACTTCTAAACATACAGCACCAACAAAAAGCAAACACTTCAGACATATACAACAGCAGAAAGACAAACACTTATGCGACATACTAAACAACAAAGACAAACGACGTTCAGAACATTACAAAACAACAAAGAAGTAACAGTTCGGACGTTTTTTTAAAAACAGCAGAAAGATATGCACCCCACTTTAAGCACATACAAACACAACAAAATGTATTCAACGGTATCACTACCCCAAACGACAAAGACAAACACTTGACTTAAACATACAAAAACAACAAAAGACAAACATTAAACTTTACTATACAAAAAAGCCAGAAAGACATGCCAACTGCTAAGACATAACAATCCAACAAAATACAGACATCTTCCAGACATACAAACCAACACAAGAAAAAACACTTTCCAAACATACAAACCTGGAGAAAGATTAAGGCACTTTAGACATAAAACCAAACACAAAGCACAACACTTCAGAGACATAACAGGCAGAGAAATACAAACACTTTTTAGAACCTCACAAATGATGAAAGACAGACACTTCCAGCACATACAATTCAAACAAAGACAGACACTTAATGACATAACAAAACCAAAAAAATTACAACAACACTTCATGACCACATAGAACCGTCGAAAGGCCATGCATTTTTAGACATCTACAAACCAACAACGACAGCTGACAACTTAAGAACATAAAAAACAAACAAAGCCAAAGCACTTTCGTCGAATTACAAACCGAACAAAGCCAGACACTTCAGATATACAGAACATGAGAAAGACAAAACACCTTATACATAGAAGAAAACTAACTCTAACAAACAGAGGAAAAACAGCACACTTCAGACATACAAACAGAGAAAGACATAGCACTTTAGACATACAATATAATCCAGCAAAACTCAGTAAACTTCAGACGTACCAAACAGAGAGAATACAAACACTTTAGAAATACAAAAAGAGAAAAGACCAGAAACTTTCAGACATACAAACCAAAATGAGACCAACACTTCTGAACATACAAACCAACAAAGAACAAAAATCTTCAAGAAACATACAAACACTTTACAGACATACAAACAGAGAAACACTGGCCAATCGTAAGACATACAATCCAACAAAGACAGACACTTCAGACATATAGAATTCACCAAAATGACAAGCACGTTAGATTCATACAAACCAAAGAAAGACAACACACTTATGCGACATACAACCCAAAACAAAGCCAAAATAAACCATCATACAAACCAAATCAAGAAAATACACTTCAGACATAACAAACAGAGAAAGACAGGCCACTATTAGACATCCCCACACCCCAACAACGACAGACAGTTTTCAAACATACAAACCAACAAAGACAACACTTAGACTACACAAACAGAGAAAGATCAAACACTTAGACACCAGAAGCAGACAAAGGACTAAAGACGACCGACAGATAATACAAACAAATAAATACAGACTAATTACAGACATTACAAACGCCACAGATCGTCAGAAAGCTATAGGCATTAACAAACATACAACAAAGACAAACACGTTCAGACATAGAAACCAAACAAAGATAAAGACACTTCAGACATCACAAACTTGCAGAAGACAAAAACTTTAGACATACAAAAGAGACACTACAGCACACTCTACAGCACATCACAAACCAACAAAGACAAACACTTCAGACATACAAACCACAAAGACAAACACTTACGGACATTACTAACAGAGAAGTACATTGCACTTTAGACATACAAAATAACAAAAGACAGACACTTACCGAACATTACAAACCCAGAAGAAAAGACCAAACACTTTAGACATTCAAACCATCTGATAAGACAGACACTTCACAGTTCAGACATACAACCACACACACAAAGGACACAACACTTCAGACATACAAAAAACCAACAAAAGACAAACACTTCAGACATACACACAAGAGAAACAAAAGAAAAAACATGACTACCTTTAGACATACAAACCAACAAAGACAGACTCTTCAAGCTATAAAAACCAACAAAGACAACCACTTCAAACATCCGAAGCAACAAAGACAAACACTATGACTAACTATACATACAAAGGCGTAAAAGACATGCATTTATGACATACAAACAACAACAATAGACGCACATCGAGACATACAAGCCATGAGAAGAACCAAACACTTAAGCGACATACAAACAGAGAAAGACAGACACATTCAGACATAACAAACCAACAAAGACATAGACATACTATCTCATCATACAAACTGAGAAAGACAAACACTTTAGACCATACAAACCATTAGACTTACAGACACTTCAGACGTAACAAACCAAACAAAGACAAACACTTCAGACATACAAACCAACCAAAGACAAAGACTTCGGAACATACAACATCTGAAAAACATAGAACTTTAGACATACAAACAACAAGAGAAAGCACTTCAGACATACCAAACCCAAACCCCCCCCTCCCAAGACGAACAACTTTCCAGACATTACAAACAGAGACAGACGGGCCACTTTAGACATACAAACAGTGAAAATAGAACACTTCAGACATACAATACCAACAAATGAACAAAACACCTCAGACATACAAACAGAGGAAAAGACATGCACCTTATGACGATACAAACCTGTCATTCAAACACAGACACTTCAGACATACAAACAACAAAGACAAACACGTTCAGACATACAAAACAAACCCAACGTATTAAACACTTCGGACATACAAAACAGCAGAACGACAAGCACTTAGACAAACAAACCAACAAAGAAAACACACTATCAACATATGCAAAACTGGAGAAAGACAGGCACTTTAGAACTATAACAAAACCCGGACAAAGCACAGACACTTCAGACATTCAACACCACCAAAGACAAACACTTCAGACGTACAAGCAGAGTCAAGACAAACACTTCAGACATACAAACAGAGAAAGACAGACACTTCAGACATACAACACCAACAAAGCAAACACTTCAAACATCACTAACAGAGAAAAAAAAGCGCACTTTAGAACATTACGTAAACAACAAAGACAGAAACTTCAGACATATCAACAACCAAAGACAGACACTTAAGAGCATACCAAACATATGAAATAGACAAACACCTTTAGACATAATCCCCAAACAGAAGAAAGACACTTCATGATATAAAAAATTACACAGAAGACAAACACTTCAGAAGATATAGAAACTGAGAACGCGAGGCACTTTTGACATTGCCACAACCCACAAAGACAAACCACTTACAGTAACATACAAACTAGAGAAAGACAAGCACTTTAGACCATAAAACAACAAGTTACAAACACTCTCAGACATATCAGACCTGAGCAAAGAATCATGCACTTTAGACATACAAACCTAACAAAGACAGAGACTTCAAACATACGAACAACACAAAGACAAAACACTTCAAATTATACAAACCAAGCAAAGGCAGAACACTTCAGACATACAAAACAGAGAAATAGAATACACTTTCAGACATATAAAAGCAAACAAAGAAAGACAACTATCAGATATTAACAACAACAAAGACAACACCTTCAGCATCTATACAAACAGATAAAGACCAGGCCACTTTTAACATGTCAAACCAACAAAGACGAAACCCTTCAGACATACAAACACACAAACCTAAACACTTTGAACATTACAAACATAAGAATGACAGCCACTTTAGACATACTCAAACCAACAAATACAAACACGTTGGTTCAAGGACATAGAGTACCGAGAAAGACATAGACACTTCTATGGACATATCAAACCAACAAAGACACGAGACGTACAAACCATACGCAACCCAACAAAGACAAACACTTTTAAATCATACAAACAACAAGGCAAACACTTCAGACATACAAACAGAGAAAGACATGGCACTTTGGATCTTACAAACAACCAAAGATAGACGCTTCAAGACATACAAACAGAAAGACAGACAATCACTTTTTATAGATACAAACAGAGAAAGACAGACACTTCACGACTATATCAACCCACAAAGAACAAACACTTTAAGACAGTACAAACCAACAAAGACACAACAGACTTCAGATACATTTCACCAAGCAGAGCAAAGACGAACACTAGCACATGTAAACATGTGTGCGAGACTCAGGACCAATTTAAGAGCATACACAAACCAACGCATAGACAGACACGTTCAGACATACCAAATAACTCTAAGACAGGACCAGTTAGCAGGTTGTAGATCATACAATCCAACAAAAGTAAGACATTCACAGAACATAACAAACAGCATGGAGACCAATAAATTTAGAGTATACAAAGAGAGAAAGACAGAGACACTTAAGACATACAAAACAATACAACCAAACACTTCGAAGACATACACACCAAACAAAGACAAACACTATCAGGACATACAAACAGGAGAGACAATACTGCACTTTAGACATACAGAGCCAACAAAGACAGACACTTCACACCATACAAAGTCAACAAACAGGCACCTTTAGACAACCCCCCCACCAACAATGAACAGGCACTATAAGACTTACAATCACAACATTGACAAACACTCTGTGGAAAGACAAACCAACAAAGAAACCACACTTCAGACACATAAGACAGAGTAAAGACAAGTCACTTTAGACATAACAAACAAACATAGACAAGCCACTGTTTTAGACATACAACAAACACAAAGATAGACACATTTCAGAAATAAAACACGAAGATAAAGACAGAGCACTTTTAGAAACACAAATGCAACAAAGACAGACACGTTTAGACAATACAACCAACAAACACAAACACTTCAGACATACATAACAGAGAACAGAACTAAATCGCTTTAGACATACAAACAGTGAAAGACAAACACTTCAGACATAGAAACAGCAGATAGACAGGACATTTTATAGCACACCACAAAACAACAAAGACAGACACTTCGGACATACAAACGGAGATAAGAACAGCACACTTTCAAACATACAGACCAACAAAAACAAACACTTCAGACATATAAAACCCGAAAGACAAACACTATTTGAAATACAAACCAACAAAGACAAACACTTCAGACCTACAAAAAGAGCAAAGATATGCACTTGAGGACGATACAAACCAACGAAAGACAGACACTTCACACATACAAATCAACAAACAGGTACTTTTCGCCAAACAAAACCAAAATGACAGGCAATATAGACTTTACAACCCAACATTGACCAACACTTTGGACAATACAAACCACCCGATAAAACACTTCAGACAACGATAAACAAGAGAAAGACATTAGCCACTTAGACGATAAAACAAACAAAGACAAGCCAACTTTAGACATACAAACCCACAAAGATAGACACTTCAGACATGGCAACAACACAAGGACAAAAAGAACAACCCTCCCTCCCTACCAGACTACCCCCCTCCCCCCCCACCCACACTTAGAGATACAAACGAGATAGACAGCACATTTAGAAACACAAAGCAAACAAAGACAGACACATTTAAGACATACAGAAACCAACAAACACAAACACTACAGACAATACAAACAGAGACCAGACAAATGCTTAGACATACAAACAGGTAGCAAGACAAACACTCTCAGACATACAAACAGAGATAAGACAGTCCATTTTCAACACAACCCAACAAAGACACAGAACTAACATTTCTCTGTACTCTTCTAGCAGCATCTCATACATCTCCTGATCACTATGCTTGGATTCTCTTAAGACAGACATACAAACGGAGATAGACAGACACTTCCAAACATACAGACCAACAAAAACAACCACCTCAGGACATATAAAAAGCAGAAAGACAAACACTCTCAGAACATACAACCAACAAAAGACAAACACTTCAGACATACAAACCAAACAAAGACGTACAGTTACGCAGACACAAAAACAAATAAAGATATGCACTTTAGACATACAATACCGACAAAGACAAACACTTTATAAACATAACAAAACAACAACCGACAAAACATTTCTTAATTTACAACTAGAGAAAGACATGCACTGTTAGACATACAACTCCCAACCAAGACAGAACACTTCGTCGACAATACAAACGCAACAAGAAAACACTTCAAACATACAAACGGAGAAAGGACATGCAATTTATAGACATAAAAAACCTAACCAAAGAGAAACACGTTCAGACATACAAGCCAGAGGAAATACAAACACTTATGGTGACATACAAAAGAGAACGACAGACACAGTCAGACATACAAACAAACAAAGACAGACACTTAAGAACATACCATCCCCCAAAAAAATACAAACACCTTTTTCAGACATAGAAACAGAGAAAGTCATGCAGTTTTAGACATACAAACAACAACGACAGAACTTAAGACATAAAAAACCAACAAAGACAAGCACTTTCGACATACAAAACAACAAAGACAGACACTTCAGATATATCAAAACATTGTATAAAGACAACACACTCTTAGACCTACAAACAGAGAAAAAACAGACACTTCAGACTATACAAAACAGAGAAAGACTTATGCACTTTAGACATACAAACAACAAAACAGACACTTCAGACGGAACATACAGCAGGAAATAACCAAACACTTTAGAAAATATCGCGCACACAAAAGAAGAAAGACAAGAAAAGTTACAGATCATACAAACGCAAAATAGACAAACACTTTCTTTATGACATACAAACCGAACAAAGACAAACAACTTCAGACATACAAACAGAGAAAGACAAAACACCTTCAGACATAGCAAACCAATGAAACACTCGGCCAATTTAGACATACAAACCAACAAAGACAGACACTTCAGATATACAAAACACCAAAGACAAGCACTTTTAGAGGCATACCAGTGTGCCCCCCAAAGACAAACAACTATGGACATACAACTCAACAAAGACAAAAATATACAGTATACACAACCCCCAGAGAAATAACAATTCAGGACATATCCAAACAGAGAAAGACAGCGACACTTTAGACATACAAACAACAAAGACAGACAGTTAAAACATACAAACCAACAAAGACAAACACTTACGCACACAAACAAGAGCAAAAAATAATAACACTTCTAGACACACAAGCAACAGAAGACAGACAACGACAGATAATACAAACAAATAAATACAGCACAATTCAGACCATACAAACGAACAGAGTCAGAAAACTTATTGACTTCTACAAACCACACAAAGACAAACACGTCAAGACATAGAAGAAACCAACAAAGATAGACACTTACAGACATACAAATTGAGAAAGACAAAACACTTATTAGACATAACAATAAAGAGAAAGACAAACACTTCAGCACATACAAACCAACAAAGACAAACACTCTTCAGAACATACAAACACCACCAAAGACAATCCACTGTTAGGACATACAACAGAGAAGACATAGCCAATTGCACTTTAGACATACCAAAATTTAAACAAAGACAGAACACTCTCCGACATACAAACAGAGAAATACAAAAACTTTAAAGACATGTACAAACAGAGAAAAGACAGACATCTTCAAGACATTACAAACCTAACAAACGAAAAAAACTCCAGACAGACAAACCACACAGAAGACGCAACCACTTCCGGACATACCAACCAGAGAAAAGACGATGCACCTTTAAGCACATACAAAATAACAGAGACAGACACTTCCGACATACAAACAGAGAAGGACAAAACACCTTTAGACATTCACAACATTGAGAAAGACAGAACACTTCAGACATACAAACCAACAAAGACAAACACTTCAGACATACAGACCAACAAAGACCAAACACTTCAGACATACAAACCATTTTGAGAAAAACATGCTACTAATTCAGATATACATCAACAACAAAGACAAACACTTCAGCACATAGAAAAACCAAAAAGATAGCACACTTCAGTACATAATCAAACTGCCAGAAAGACAAACAGCTTATAGAGCATACAAAAGAGAAAGACAGACACTTCAGGACATATCAAACCAACAAAGACAAAACACTTCAGACATACAAACCAACCAAGACCCCACTCTTGGAAATACAACAAGGGAGAAGAGACATGCACTTTAGACATACAAAATAAACAAAGACCAGACACTCCCAACACTACAAACTAGAGAAAGACCAAAAACTTATACGACATTCCAGACAGCAGACACAAGACAGACAACTTCAGACATACAACCAACAAATACAAACCCTTCAGACAGACAAACCAACAATAGACAACCACATTCGGACATACAGACAGCAGAAAGACATGACACTTTAGACATTACAAAATAACAAAGAAAGTACACTCATCCGAGATACAACACTAGAGAAAGACAAACAACTTTCAGACATCTCAAACAGAAGAAAGCACCATACATCTTCAGACTACAAGACCACAAAAGACAAACACTTAGACATACAAACCAACAAAGACAAAACACTTAGAACGATAAAAACAGAGAAAAACATGCTCATGTAGACATACAAAACCAACAAAGACAGACTATATTCAAGCATAAAAAGCAAAAAAAAAAAACAACAAGACAAACACTTCAAACATGACAAAGCAACAAAGACCAACCAGTTATACATACAAAAAGAGAAAGAGACGATGCACTTTAGACATTTACATCAAAAACAAAAATAGACGCTTCAGACACTCCACACAGCAGAGAAATTACAAACACTTAAGACATACAACAGCAGAAAGACAGACACTTCAAGCATTACAAACCACCACCAGACCAGACAGCTTAAGACATACAAACTGAGGAAAGACAAACACTTTCAGACATACAAAACATAGACAAGACGACACTTCGACACACAAAACTCAACAACAGGACAAACACTTCAGACATACAAACCCAACAAAGACAAGAACTCCGGACATACAACAGAGAAATACATGAACTTTAGACAGTAACAACCTGCCAACAAAGAACGCACACTAATTCAGATCATACCAGCCAACAAAAAGGACAAACACTTCAGACATACAAACAGAGACAGACAGAGCACTTCATGAAATACAACAGCAACAAAGACAGTACACTTTAGACATTACCCCCCCCCAACAAACAAATACGTCCAGACAAACCAAACAGCGACAGACAAACACTTTTAGACATACAAACAGAGAAATTAGAAACACTATCACGACATACAAAATCCAACAAAGATGAGAACACTTCAGACATACAAACAGAGAAAGACAAGCACTAAATACAAACAATACCAACAAATCACAAATCACTTCCAAATATATCAAACGCGAGAAAGACAGAGTACTTTAGACACACAAACCCACAAAGCACAGACACTTCAGGACAGTTCAAACCTAACAAAGACAATTACACTATACAGATCATACAAGCAGAGAAAGACAAACCCTTCAGACAGATTTCAATACACAGAGAAAGACAGACACTTCAGCAACATACAAACCAACAAATGACACACACTTCAACATCACTATACCTCATCACAGAAAATAGGCACTTTAGAGACATAACTACACCAACAAAAGACACGAAACTTTCAGAACATACAAACCAACAATAGCAGACACTTAAGCACATACAAATATGGAAATAGCAAACACTTTAGACATAATACCAACAAAGAAAGACACTATCAGATATAAACAACAAACAAAGAACAAACACCTTCAGAGTATACAAAAAGAGAAAGACATGGCACTTTTAACATGCAAACCAACAAAGACAAAACACTTTCAGACCATAACAAACTCAACAAAAACAAACAGCTTCGGCACATCACAAACATAGAATGAGAAGCCACTTTAGACATACAAATCCAACAAATTACAAACACTTCAGACATTAGAGACCGAGAAAGACATGCATTTAGAACATACAAACACCACAAAGAACAGAGACTACTCAATTATATACGAACCAACAAAGACAAAACACTTTAAATATAGCGAAACCAACAAAGACGCAAACACTCTTCAGTACATAACAAAACAGAAGAGAGACATGCACTTTTGAATCACAAGACCAAACAAAGACAGATACTTCAGCACAAAACAAAAACAGCAAAGACAAACACTTTATGTACACAAGAAACAGAGAAAGATACATGCACTTTAGGCCATACAAACCAACAACGACAAACACTTGAAGACATAAGAAACAAATAAACACAAGCACTCTTAGATATAACAAACCAACAAAGACAGACACTATCAGACACACAAACAGGAAAACAACAAACACGTTAGAAATACAGTAAAAGACCAGGGACACTTCAGTACAAACAAACCACAAAGGAACAAACACTTCGGACATTAAACAACCAACACGACAAAACATCTCAGACATACAAAAAGAGAAAGGACAAACACTTCAGACATAACAAATCAATAAAGACAAGGCACTTTAGACATAGAAAGCAACAAAGGTCCAGGACCACTATGGATATAAAATCCAACAAAGATAAACACTTTAGAAATACCACGAACAAAGAAAAATACTTCAAAATGCAAAAAAGAGAAAGACAGCAACGTTAGAATGAAACGACAAAGACAGAATTGAGAATAAAAACAAAACCCAAAAAAAAAAAAAAAAAAACAAAACCACAACCCCAAAACACCCCCAAACAACACACCCAACAAAAAAAATAAAAAAAAAACAACCCCCCCCCCAAAAAAAAAAAAAAAAAATCCCAAAAAACCAAAAAAAAACCAAACCCCAACCAACAAAGAAAAAACTTTCATACATAGAAACAGCAGAGAAGACCATGCACTTTAGACATACAACCAACAACGACAGACACGTTAAAGAATATAAACCAACAAAGACAAGCACGTTAGACATAAAAAAGCAACAAAGATCACAACACCTTCAGACATACAAACAGAGAAAGAAAGGGCACTTTAGGACATACAAACCAACAAAAGACGAAGCACCTTCAGACATACAATATAAACAAAGAAACCGCACTTTAGACATACAAACCAACAAAGGCAGACACTCTAAGGACATACAAACCAACAAATACAAACACGTTGGCACTCCACATACACTCAAACCAAAAAACACACTTCAGACCATACAAGATAGAGAGAAGACAGGCACTTTAGACATAAGCAAACGAACGAAGACAGACACTGGAGGGACATTACAAGCCTTTCAGACAAAAAAACTGAAGAAGACATGCACTGCTCTAGACATATAAACCAACAAAAGCAACATACCCCACATCAGACATACAAACCAACAAAAGACAAGCACTTAAGACATACAAACCACAAAGATAGACACCTTCAGACATTACAAACAGAGGGTAGACATGCACTTTAGAAATACAAAGCAACAAAGACAGACACCTTTAGACATGACAAATCAAAAAACACAAACACTTCGGACATACAAAAAGAGACAGACAAACACTTCGAGACATTTACAAACAGTGAAAAAAAACAGACACTTCAGTACCATACAAATCAACAAAGGCAAACACCTTAGACCCCCCCCATTTAAAAATAGAGGAACGACATGCACCTTTGACATACCAAACCAGCAAAGACAGACACTTCAGACACCAACACAGGAGAAAGGGAACAAACACTTTAGACATACCAAACCGAGAAAGACAGACACTTCAGACATACAAACCAACAAAGGACTCAAACACTTCAGACATACAAACCAACAAAAGTACAAACACTTCGGACATACAAAACAGAGAAACGACAAGAACTTTTGACCTATACAATACCAACAAATACAAAACATTTCAGACTATACAGCAACAGTAACGAGAAAAGAGATGCACTTTTAGACATACAAACTAACAAAGACAAACACTTCAGGACATAACAAACTGATGAAAGACACACACTTTAGACATACAAACAAGAAAGACAGACACTTCAGACACACAAACCAACAAAGACAAACACTTTCAGACATACCATAAACCAACAAAGGACAAAGACTTCGGACATACACAGAGAAAGACATGAAGCTTTTAGACATACAAACCGAACAAAGATAAAGACACTTCAAGACATACAGCCAACAAAGACAAACACCTGTCAGGACATACAAACAGAGACAGGCCAGGCACTTCAAGACAATACAAAAGCAACAAAGACAGACACTTGTAAGACATACAAACCAACCAAACACAAATACTTTCCAGACACAAACAACAGAGCACAGACAAAAACTTGCGACAGTACAAAAGAGGAAATTAGAAAACACCTTCAGACATACAAAACCAACAAAGATAAAACACTTCAGACATACAAAACAGAGAAACGACAAGCACTTTTAGACAACACAAAAAAAACAAAGAAAAACACTTCAAATATACAACAAACGGAGAAAGAATAGCCGGTACTTTATACACACAAACCCACAAAGACAGACACTATCAGTACATTCAAACCAACAAAGGACAAACCACTTCAGGGACATACAAGCAGAGAAAAAGACCAAACCCTTCAGACATACAAAAAGAGAAAAGACAGACACTTCAGACATACAAAACAACAAAGACAAACACTTCAACATACTCAACAGAGAAAAAAAAGGCACTTTAGACATACTAACCAACAAAGACAGAAACTTTCAGAAATACAAAAACAACAAAGACAGACACTTAAGACATAGCAAATATGGAAATAGAAACACTTTAGACATATAAACAAACAAAGAAAGACACTTCAAGATATAAAAAACAAACCAAGAAGGACAAACACTTCAGATATACAAACAGAGAAAGACAGGCACGTTGAACATGCCAAACCAAACAAATGACCACAACACTTCAGACATACAAAACCAGACAAAAACAAACACTATTGACATACAAACAATAGAATGCGACGCACTTTAGACATACAAATCAACAAATACAAAACTGCAGACATAGAGACGCGCAGACAGACATGGCACTTTAGACATACAAACGAACAAAGACAGAGCACTTCAAACATAACGAACCAACAAAGACAAACACTCTTAAAATACAAACCAACAAAGGCAAACACTTCAGAACATACAAACAGAGAAAGACAAGGCACTTTGGACTTAAAACCAAGCAAAAGACAGATTACTTCAGGACAAACAAACCCAGCAAAGGACCAAACACTTTAGACAAAGAAAAACAGAGAAAGACATGCCACTATTAGACATAAAAACCAACAACGACAAACACTTACGACATAGAAACCAATAACACAAGCACTTTAGATATACAAAACCAACAAAAGGACAGACACTTCAAAAAAAGAAGACACACAAACAGAGAAACACAAACACTTTAGAAAATCACAGATGAGAAGAGACAGACACTTAAGACATACAAACCTACAAAGACAAACACTTCGGACATTAAAACCAACAAAGACAAAAACACTTCAGACATACAAAAAGAGAAAGACAAACAATTCAACCATACAAATCAATAAGACAAGGCACTTTTAGACATAGAAAGCAACAAAGTCAGACACTATGGATTATACAAATCCAACAAAGATAAACACTTTCAGACATACAAACGACACAAAGAAACATACACTTCAAACAGGCAAACAGAGAAAAGACAGGCACTTTAGACATACAAACGATACAGACAGACAGACACTTGAGACATACAAACCCAACCAAAGAAAAAAACTTCAGCCATAAGAACACAGGAGAAACGACATTCACGTTTAGAGCATAAAAAACCAACAACGACAGACATGAAAGACATATAAAACCACCAAAGACAAAGCACTTTAGGACATAAAAAGCAGCAAAAGACACAACCACTTCAGACATACAAACAGAGAAAGAAAGGCACTTTAGACATACAAAACAAACAAAGACCTGAGCACTTCAGACATACAAGAAACAAAGAAAGGCACTTTAGACATACAAACAAAAAAGGCAGACAATATGGACATACAAACCAACAAATATACAAAACACTTCAGAAATACCACTCAAACCAACAAAAACACTTCAGACATACAAATAGAGCACAGACAGGCACTTTTAGACAATACAAACGAACGAAGACAGAAGACACTTGAGACATACAAGCCTTACCAGACTCAAAAAAACTGCGAAAAAGGACATGCACTTTTACGAACATATAAACCCCCAACAACAAACATACACATCAGACATACAAACCAAACAAAGACAAGCACTTAAGACATACAAACCAACAAAGATAGACACTTAAGACATACAAACAGAGGTAGACCAATGCACTTTAGAAAACAAAGCACACAAAGACAGACACTTTAGACATACAAATCAAAAAACACAAACACTTTGGACATACAAACAGAGACATAACAAAACTTAAGACATACAAAACAGTGATAAAACAGGACAACACTTCAGACATACAAATCAACAAAGGCAAAACACTTAGGACAGTTAAAAATAGAGAAAGACAGGCACCTATTTTCGACATACAAACCAGCAAAGACAGACACTTCAGACACCCAAACAGAGAAAGACAAAACACTTTAAGACATGACAAACCGAGAAAGACAGAAACCACTTTCAGACATAAAAACCAACAAAGACAAACACCTTCAGACATATACAAACAACCAAAGGACAAACAACTTTCTGAGACATACAAACACCAGAGAACGACAAGTGAACTTTTTTGACCATGACAAAACCAACAAATACAAACATTTTCAGACCATCCCAGAACGAGAACAGGATGCCACTTTAGACATACAAACTAACAAAGACAAACACTTCAGACCAAACAAACAGAGAAAGACAAACACTTCAGACATAAAAACAGAGAGAAAGACGAGCAATCGTAGACCATACAAAAAACAAAAGACCAACACCTTCAGACACAACAAATCACACAAGACAAGCAACTTTAGAAATACAAACCAACAAAGACAAACACTTATTGGATATATACAACCCAACCAAAGACAAAAAAATTATACACATATCCAAACCATACAAAAGAAAAACACTTCAGAACATACAAACAGCGAAAGACGGGCTCCTTTGAGACATACCAAAACCAACAAAGAACAGACATTCAAAATACAAACCAACCAAAGATAAACACTTAATAGACCAAAACAGAGAAAGATAAACACTTTAGGACACACAAAGCAACAAAGAGACGGACACTACAGAAATACAAACAATAAAATACATGACAATTCAGGCATTACCAAAGAACAGAGTCAGAAAATTATTGGCTTATAACCAAGCAAAGCACAAACACTTCAGACATGAGAACCAACAAAAGACAGACACTTCAGACATACAAACCTGAGAAAGAAACAAACACTTTAGACATACAAAAAGAGAAAGACCTAGAAACTTCATACATACAACACCAACAAAGACAAAACACGTCAGACATACAAACCAACAAAGACAACCACATTCGGACATACAACAGAGCAAGACAGCACGTTAGAAATACAAAACTAACAAAGGACAGACACTTCAGACATACAAACCAGAGATTAGACAAACACTTTCGACATTCAACAGAGAAAGACAGACACTTCAGACATACAAACCACAAAGACAAACAACTTCAGATCATACCCAAACACACAAGACAACACCTTCAGGGGGGGGGGAAAACCACACAAAACAGAAGAAAAACATGGCTCTTTAGAACATACAAACCAAACAAAGACAGACTGTCTGTCAAGTTTAAAAAACCAACAAAGACAATAACACTTCAATACATAACAAAGAAACCAAAGAAAAAACACTTAAGACATAACAAACAACAGAAGAAGACATTACACTTCAGACATACAAACCAACAAAGACAGAGACACTTCAGTAACAGACAAACTGACAAAGACAAACACTTCTAGACATACAAACAGAGGGAAAGACAGACACTTCAAGACATACAAACCAACCCCGACAAACACTTCAGACATACAAACCAACAAAGACAAACACTTCAGACATACAAACAGCGAAAAACATGATCTTTAGACATAAAAACCAACCAAGTACAGAACTCTTCAAGCATAAAAACCAACAAGACAAAATACTTCAAACCATTACAAGTCAACAAATACAAACACTTCATACTATACAAATGAGAAAGGCATGCACTTTTATAGAACATACATTACCAACAAAGACAAGAGACTTCCAAACATACGAACCAACAAACTACAAACCACTTTAAATATGACAAACCCATACAAGCAAAAACACTTCAAGACATACAAACAGAGAAAGACATGCACTTTGGATCTGACAAACCCAACAAAAGACAGATACTGCAGGACGAACACCAAACAGCAAAGACACAAACACTTTTAGACATAAGAAACAGAGACATAACATGCACTTTAGATCATACAAAGACCAACAACGCACAAACGACTTAAGACTATAGAAACCATATAAAGACAAGCACTTTAGATATACAAACCGAACCAAAGACAGACACTTCAGGACAACGCCAAACAGAGAAAACACAAACACTTCTAGAAAATACAGAGAAAGGACAGAACTTCAGACATACAAACCAACAAAGACCCCCCCAACACTTCGGACATTAAAAACCAACAAAGAAAACACTCATTCAGACATACAAACAGCTAGAAAGAACAACACCTTCAGACATACAAACAGAGAAAGACAGGCAATTTAGACATAACAAAACCAACAAAGACAGTGACACTCAGACATACAAATCAATAAAAGGATAGGCACTTAGACATACAAACCAACAAAGACAGACTACTATGGACCATAAAATCCAACAAAGACAAACGCTTCAGACAATACGAAACAACAAAGGAAAAATACTTCAAACATGCAAACAGAGGAAAGCCAGGCACTTTAGACATACAAACCAACAAGAGACATGACACTTGAGACATTACAAACCAACAAAGAAAAAACACTTCAGACATAGAAACAGAGAAAGACCATGCACTTTAGACATACCAAACCCAAAAACGACAGACACTTAAGACATAGAAGAAGAAACCCAACAAAAGACAAGCACTTTAGTATACATAAAAAGCAAAACAAAAGACAGACACTTCAGACATACAAAACAGAGAAAGAAAGGCCACTGTTAGACTACAAACCAACAAAGACAGGACACTCAGAACACACAAATCAATAAAGACAGGCGCTTTAGCACACACAAACCAAACAACGACAGACACTTAAGACATAGAAACCAACAAAAGACAAGCACTGTTAGAAATACAAAGCAACAAAGACAAACACTTTAGATCATACAAACAGAGGAAAAGAAAGGCACTTTAGACATTACAAACCAACCAAGAAACAGCCACTTCAGACATACAAACCATACAAAGATCAAAACAGTTTTCAGACATAAAAAAAAACAGAGAAAAACAGGCACTTTAGACATACAAACCAAGCAACAGATAAGACAGACACTTCAGACATACAAACAAAATAATGACCAGATACTTCAGACATTACGAACAGAGATAGACAGACCCACTTGCGGACATACCATAAACAACAAGACAGGCACTTTTAGACGATACACCAACCAACAAAGACAGACACTAATGGACATACAAACCAAACACATTAAAAAACAATTCAGACATACACTTCAAAAAAAAAAACACTTTCCAGACATACATATAGAAGAAAGTACAGGCAATTTAGACATACAAACGAAACAAAGACCAGACACTTGAGACATACAAACCTTCAGACAAAATAAAAACAAGGACCGAAATGCACTTTAGAGATATAAACAACAACAACACTACATCTTCAGACATACAAACCAACAAGACAAGCAGATTAGACATACAAACCAACAA
Organism: Artemia sinica; assembly: GCA_027921565.1. Taxonomy (NCBI): domain Eukaryota; kingdom Metazoa; phylum Arthropoda; class Branchiopoda; order Anostraca; family Artemiidae; genus Artemia; species Artemia sinica. Next base: position 19,139 of record JAPEVW010000634.1, on the reverse strand, counting down.
AGATAGACACTTCAGACATACAAAGCCAACAAAGTACAAAACACTTCAGACATACAAACAGAGATAGACATGCATTTTAGAAATACAAAGCAACAAAGACAGACACGTTTAGACATACAAATCAACAAAACACAAACACTTCAGGACATACAAACAGAGGACAGACAAAAAACACTTAGACATACCAAACAGTGAAAGACACTTTAGACATACAACAAAGACAAAACACTTGAAGACATAGAAACAGAGAGAGACAAGCCTCTTTGACATTAAAAACCAACAAAGGCAAACACCTCCAGACATAAAAACATGAGAAAGACATGCACCTTTGACATACAAAACACCCCCCCCCCCAAAGAACAGACACTTCAGGACATACAAACAGAGAAACGACCAACACTGTTCCGACATACCAAAACTGAGAAAAACAGAACATTCAGACATTACAAACAACAACAGACATACAACACTTCAGACATTACAAAAACCAACAAAGACAAACGCTTAGGACATACAAACAGAGGAACACGACAAGCACTTCAGACATACAAACCAGCAAATACAAAGCATTTCAGACATACAGAACGAGAAAGACATGCACTTTTAGGACATACAAACCAAACAAAGAGACAGACACTTCAACCATATGAACCAACATAGACAAACACCTTCAAACGTATACAATCAACAAAGACAAACACTTCAGACACATACAAACAGAGAAAGACATGCACCTTTCGAACTTACCAACCAACAAAGACAGACACTTCAGAACAAACAAACCAACCAAAGGACAAACACTTGAGACATAGAAAACAAGAGAGAGACTTGAACTTGAGACATACCAAACCACACAAAGATAGAGACACTTCAAACATATGAACAACAAAGACCAAAACACTTTTAAATATACAAACCAACAAATGACAAAAACTTCAGACATACAAAAAGAGAAAGGACATGCAGCTTTAAACTTACAAAGCAACAAAGACAGACACTTCCAGACAAACAAGACCAACAAAGACAAACACTTGAGACATAGAAACAGGAAAATGACACATGCACTGTAGACTTACTAACCAACCAAGACAGACACTTCGGACAAACAAACCACAAACCAACAAAACACTTGAGACATAGAAACAGAGAGAGACAAGCACTTTAGACATAACAAAAACCAACAAAAGACAGCACCTTCAGACATACCAACAAAGAAGGACACAAAACACTTGAAGACATACAAAAACTAATAAAGACAACCAGTTTCAGAAATGCAAACCAACAAAGACAAAAACCCTGCAGACATACAAATAGAGATAGACAAACACTTCAGACATACAAACAGAAGAAAGACAAGGCGAATTTAGACACACAAACAAACAAAGACACACACGTCCTGACAAACAAATCCAACTAAGACAGGCACTTTTAGGACATACAAATCAACAAAAGACAGACACTAGGGACATACAACCCAACAAAGACAAAACACTTCAGACATACAAACCAACAAAGAAAAAAAAACTTCAGACATACAAACAGAGGAAAAGGACAGGCACATTTAGACATTTCAAACCAACAAAGACCGACCACTTGAGACATATAAAACCACACCAAAAAAAACACACTTCAGATATAGAAACAGAGAAAAGGAAATGCACTTCTAGACATGCAAATTTACCAACAACGACAGTTGGACATCTTCTATATGACAGTATGTAGTAATACCCAAACAAATGAGACATAGTCATGCTTTGAGACATACAACACTCAACAAAAACATGAAATTCAGAATATACAACTGAAAAAGACAAACACTTTAGACATTGTACAATACAGAGTAGAAAGACAGTATATTTATCTTCAGACAATACAAAACCCATATAAAGGACAAAACACTTCAGACATACAAACAACACAAGACAAACACTTTGGACATACAAACAGCGAAAGACATCGCAATTTAGACATACAAACTTAACAAAGACTGACACTTCAGACATTTATGCAAACAGAGAAAGACAAACACACGTTTAGGACATACAAACAGAGAAAGACAGACACTTCAGACATACAAACCAACAAAGACACAACACTTTCATAGACCACAAACCAACAAAGAACAAACCACTTCAGACATAAAAACAGAGGAAAAACATGCCACTTTACGACACACAAACCAACAACGACAGAAACACTTCAGAGCATAAGAAACCAAGAAAGACAAACACTTCAAACAAACCAAAGACACAAAAACAAAACACTTCAGACATACAAAAGAGAAAGACAGCCACTTTAGACGATACAAACCCAACAAAAAGACATGACAATTCATTGACATACAAACAACACAACCGACAAATACGTCAGACATACAAAATAGAAAGACAGGGCACGTTAGACATACAAACCACCCCGCCAACCCATTATACAGACACTTCGACCATACAAACCAAAAAGGACATAACAACTTCAAACCTACAAACGGAGAAAGCAAGGCACTTTAGACAGACAAACCACCAAAGACAGATACTTTCCGCCAAATACCAACCAACAAGACGAAACACTTCAACATCCCCACAAGCAGAGAAAGACAGAACACTTTCCGACATAACAAACAGAAAAAGACAGACACTTCGGATCATACAAACCAACAAAGACAGACACCTCGACATAAAAAACAGAGAAAGACAAACACTTCAGCACATACAAAAAGAGCCTTTCGGACAGGCAAGTTTAGAGCATACAAAACCGACAAAGACACGACACTTCCGCCACTACACCGAGGGACAAGACTAACACACTTTGGACATCCCAACCAACAAAGAAAAACACCCTTTGCATCATACAAACAGAGCCAAGACAGGCACTTTAGACTACAACCAACAAAGACAAGCACTCTTAGCCCATACAAACCAAACAAAGATAGACACTTGAGCCCTACATACCAACCAACAGGATTCAAATACTTCAGCCACAATACAGAAGGGATAGACAGGCAACTTTTACGCAATACAAAGCAACAACGACAGACAGCTGTTACCTACACACAAAACCAACAAAACACCAACACTTCCAGACATACAAACAGAGACAACAAACACTTTAGACATGTAAAAACAGTGAAATACAGACACTTCAGCCCTCCATACAAACCATCCAGAAAAACCACCTTCAGACATACAAACAGAGAAAGGACCTGCCACCCTTGACATGTCAAAACCAACAAAGACAGACACTTTTTCAGAATATACAAAGAGCAGAAAGACAAACACTTTAGACATACAAACCGAGACAAAAGACGACACTTCAGACATACAAAACCTAACAAAGACAAACACTTCAGACATCCAAACCAACACGATAAACAGACACTCGGACATACAAACCAACAACGCCAACGACTTTCAGACATACAAGCAGAGAAAGAACAAAACACTTTTAGACATACAACAGAGAAAGACAGACACTTAGACATACAACCAACAACAGACAAACACTTCAAACATATTAACACAGAAAGCCAGCACTTTTAGCATACTAACAAACAAGACAGACACTTCAGACATACAACCAGAGAAGAGGGAAACACTTTACACATATAAACAAACAAGAAGGGACACTTCAGATTAAAAAACCAACAAAGACAAACACTTCAGCCATACAAACAGAAAAGGAAAGGCACTTTGTGACATCAAACCAACAAGACAACACCTTCAGACGATACAAACCGACAATCCCCGACCAACACTCTAGAAAACCACAAACAGAGAAAGACAGGCAATCTTATACATAGAAACCAAACAAAGACACACACTTCAGACATACAAACCAACAAAACAAAAACACTTTTGGACATACAAACAGAGACCGACAGCCACTCAGCCCCTACATAAAACAAACAATTACAGACACTATGGACACAAAACCCAACAATGACGAACACTTAGGGACCATAACAAACGCAACAAAGAGAAAAACACTTCAGACATCCAAACAGAGAAAGACAAAGGCACGCTTGGACATACAGAAACAACAAAGACAAAGCCTTAGACCATACTAACCAACGGAAAGATAGACAACTTCAGACATTACAAACCAACAAAGACAAAAACACTTCCAGAAATCCAAACAGAGATAAGACAGGCACTTTCCGAAATACAAAGCAACAAAGACCAGACCACTTCAGACTACATAACCACAAGACAACACTTCAGACATACAAACATAGACCGACCACACACTTTAGACATACAAAACAGATGAAAGACAGACACTTCAGACATACAAACCAACAACACACAAACACCTCAGACACACAAAACAGAGAAAAGACCTGCACCTTCTCGACAACTCAAACCAACAAAGACAGGACCTTCATTCGCATACAAAACAGAGAAAGACAAACACTTCAGACATACAAATCGAGGGAACGACCGCCTTACTTCGCCGATACACTAACTAACAAAGAAAAACAACTTTCAGACATACAAACGAACAAAGACAAACACTTCGGACTTCATACAAATCTGCGAGATAATCCGACAAGCACTTGCCCGACATACTTAAACCAACAAAGACCAAACACTTCAAACATACTAACGGAGAAAGACAGGCACTTTAGCCCACCACAAGCCCACAAGCCCCCCTTCAAGACATACCCCCCCCCCCCGACAGACACTCTAGCCCGACATCCCCGCCCCGAAAGAGAACACTTTCGCCTACCCACCGCGAAAGACAGACACGTCACACAGGCATACCACCCGCCCCCCCCGAACCCACTTCGAATTCCCACAACCACCCCTCGTCCACTCCCTTCAGTCCCGCGCCCCCGCGCAACCACGACCAGAAAGACGTCGCAGGTTCTGCAGAATACAACACCAAAAAGACTGAACTTCACACACCATAAGACCAAACCAGCACCTCGCCCTCTCCAACCCCCCCAGCACCAAATTTCAGCCCTCCTCCTCACACCACCGTCGGGACAAAGATCAGCACTTTTTTATACATAACAAACCGACCAAAGACAGGCACTCCGCCAACAAACAACCATGACAAGGACAACACTGTCTTAGACATACAAATCAAGAACGACAGGCACTTTCAGACATACACAACCACACCAAAGACACAGGCTACTTTAGTAGTCATATCTGACCCCTGCACACAAGACTCGCTAACTTTCAGACATACAACTACACAAGACAAGCTGCCAGCCTTAAGACATACAAGCCACAAGAGAGACTTACCTAACGATTATCAGACTCCCTAACTCGGACCGAGACATCATGGATATTCTTTACACGACACCAAAGAACAACACTTCAGACATAAAGACAGAGACTGCACCGGCACAAAATTCAGGAATACAAAAAAGAGAAAGACACAGCACTTTTAGAACATACAAACCAACAAAGACAGACACTTCAAGACATACAAACCCAAAAAGACAAAAACTCCCAGACATACAAACAAACAAAGACAGACACTATAGACATACAAACCCAGCAAAGAACAGAGCACTTAGACTACATACAGACCAACAGAGGACAAGACTACTGTACGATAGACATACAAAACAGACAAAGACAGACACTTCAGACATATACAAACCAACAACGACATGACACTATAGACATACAATAAACAGCAAAGACAGACACTTTAGACACACAAACAGAGAACCAGACATGCCCTATTATAGGACATACAAACGAACAAAGACAGACACTTTCAGACATACGAACCAGCGAAGCCAAACACTTTCAGACATACAAAACCGAGACACAGGCCAGACACTTACATAATACAAACTCAACAAAAAGACAGACACTAATAGACCATTACAAACTAGCAGAAGACCGAGCACTTTAGGAACACCAAACCTCTGAAAGAACGACATGAAACACTTCTAGACATTAAAAACGAGACAAAGACAGGACACTTCAGGACATTACGAACCCAGCAAATCACACACTTCAGACCATAAAACAACAAAGACAGACTACTTCACACATACCAAACAGAGAAGACAGGGCCTTTCGACTACAAAACAACAAAGGACAAACACTTTAAGAATACAAACCAACCAGAGGGAAAGACCGGCACCTCTTTAGACATACAAAACAACAAAGAGAGACACTTTGCAGAACATACCACACCAGACAAAGAACAGACACTTTGACAGTACACAACCACCAAAGACAAACACTTTCAGAAAACAGATACTCTCAGACATACACCACCAAAGACAGACACGTGTGTCATGACATTCAAACCAAACCAAAACAAACAAGTCGACCTACAAACATCGAGTACATAGCACTTTAGACCACACAACCAACAAGACAACACCTTCAAGTCCATACCACTGGACAGCATGACAGGCGACTTTGGACATACTAACCCACAAAGCCATACCCTTCAACATACAACCAACAAAGACAGGGACACTTCAGACATACAAACAGAGAAAGACGGACACTCTAGACATACAAACAGAGAAAGAACAAGCACTTTTAGACATAACAAACAGCCACAAGAACAGACATTTAGGGACCATACAAAACAGAAGAAAAGACAGGCACTTTAGAAATACAAACCAACAAAGACCGACACTTCAGGGACAGACAAAGACCCCCAAGACAGACCACTTCAGACATTACAAAACAGAACAAAAGACAGGACACTTCAGACATACATACCAACACAAAAAGCACAGCCACTTCAAACAATACAAACAAGAAAGACAAACACATCAGACATAGAAACAGGAGAAAGACAGGGCACTTTTTAGACATACAAACCAAACAAATACAGACACTTCAGACACACCAAAACCAACAAAGTCAAAACACTTAAGACATACAAACGAGAAAGACCTAAGACACATTATTAGACCATTCCAAACCAACAAAGTCAACATACTCAGTCATTTAAAACATCCAAACAAGAAAGACAAAACACTTCAGAAAATACAAACAGAGAAAGACAGGCACTTTGAGACATACAACACCAACAAAAGACAGACACTTCAGAAATACAAAACGAACAAAGGACAAACACTTCAGACATACAGCAAGAGAAAAGACGAGACACCTCAGACATACAACAGAAAGACAGACACTTCAGACTACAATCCACAACAACAAACACTTAGACATAACAAACAGAGGAAAGACCAGGACTTTAGACATACAATCAACAAAACACAAAACACTTCAGACATACACTCAGAGAAAGACAGCACTTTTAGACATACTAGACCCAACAAGACAAACACTTCAGACATACAAACAGAGAAAAAGACAGAAAACATCAGACATAACAAACAGAAGCAGAGAAATCAGTTTAGACATATAAACAACAAAGACAGACACTTTCAGACTAAAACCAACAAAACCAAACACTTCCGACATACAATAGAGAAGAGACAGGCACTTTTTGACATGCAAAACCAACAAAGACAAACACTTCGACTACATAGACATGACAAACACTTCAGACATACAAGGCGAGAGAAAGCCAAACAATTTAGAACATCCAACCACAAGACCAGTACACTTTTCAGACCTACAAACCAACAAAGACAAACACCTTCAGATACTACCAAGAGAGAAAGACAGTCACTTTAGACCTTACAAACCAACAAGAGACAGACACTTCAGACATAAAAAAAACGAACAAAAACAAACACTCAGACATACAAACAAGAGAAAGATCAACACTTTAGACATAAAAGACTGCAAGACAAACACTTAAGACAACAAACCTACAAAGACAAACACTTCAGACATACACGGAAAGAAGTCACTTTAGGACATACATACCACAAGAAAGACACCTCAACCTATAAAACCACGAAGACTAACAACTTCATACGACACAACAGAGAAAAACAGGCACTTTTGCTTACAACCAACAAAGACACGACACTTCATACATACAACCACCATCATGACAAGACATTCAACGTACTACGAGAAAAACAGGCAATTTAAACCTACCGCCAACCCAAGACAGAACTTTAGACATCAAGTCAACAAAGACAAAGCACTTCATGTACCATACAAACAGAGAAACACGGCACTTTAGACATACAATCCAACAAATACAGACACTTCAGACATACAAACCAACAAAGACAACACTTCAGACATACGAACAAAGACAGACAGCACCTTCAGATATTCAACCAACCCAGACAACACTTTCATACATACCAAACCGAATAAAGAGAAACACTTTAGACCTATAAACAAAGCAAAGACAGACACTTAAAGACATAAAAACAACAAAGACACACACTTCGCCGACATACAAACAGAGAAAGAAGGCACTTTTGACATCAAACCACAAAGACAAACCTTCAGGACATACAAGAGAGAAGACAGGCCACTTTTAGGTGACTTACGTCAACCACACAGGAGCAAAACACATTTCATACAGACAAAAATGAGAATACAGGCACTTTAGACATACTAACCAACAAAGGACAGAACTTCGACATACAAACCGCAAGACAGACACGTCATACGTACAACCATAGAAAGAGAAACCTTTATAAAATATAAACGGTAAGACAAACAAAGACGACAACTTAACATAAAAACCACAAACAAACACTTCCTGAATACAACAAGAACGGACAGGCACGTTTGACATTCAAACCAACAAGACAAACACTTCAGACATACAACCGCCAATCTGCAACACTTCAGACTAAAAACAAGAAGACAGACAATTTTAGACTACAACCAACAAGTACAGACACTTTCAGACATACAAACCACAACAAATACAAACACTTCAGACATACAAAGAGAAAGACCAGCCTTAGAGACTTACAACCAACAGAGACCAACAATTCGACATCACAAAAAGGAGCAAGACAGCACTTTAGAATAAACTGACAAAGACAGACCTTAAGACATACAAACCTACACGACGCACACTTCAGACATACAAATAGAGAAAAAAAGGTTACTTTAGAGACATCACTACCACAAAGAAAGGCCCTCACACTAAAACCAACAAAGACAAACCTTCAGGACACACAAATAGAAAGACGGCACTTTTCACGTACAAACCAACAAAGACAGACACTTCCAAACATAACAAACAGAGCACAGAGAAACAGCTTTATACATATTAACAAACAAAGACAGACCTTCATACATGAAAAACACAAAGACAACACTATCCTCCGACATAGCAAACAGCGAAAGACGGCACTTTTGGACATGCAACCAACAAGACAAACACTTCAGCACATACAACTGACAATGACAACCTTCAACATACAACAGAGAAACATTTTCAACATACAAACCAACAAAAACAACACTTTGGCATACAAACAGAGTAACGCAGCACTTTAGACATCAAAACAAACAAATACAAACACGTCAGACAAACAGACGAGAAAAGACCTGCCCTTTTAAGACATACCCAACCAACAAAGACCAGACACTTCAAACATACGAACCAACAGACAAACACTTCATAATAACAAACCACAAAGCAAATCACTTCAGACAACAAACAAAGAAAGACATGCACTTGGACTTACAAACCAACAAAGACAGTACACTTCAGACAACAAAACAACAGAACAAACACTTAGACATAGAAAACCGAGAAAGACTGCACTTAAAGACATACAAACCAACAGGACACACACTTAAGATACTAGAAACACACAAAGACAAATCAATTTAAACATACCAAACCAACAAGACAGACCTTCAGAAATACAACAGAGAACACAACAACTGTAGCACATACAACAGAGAAGACAGACACTTCGGACATTACAAACCAACAAGACAACCACTTAGACTACAAACCAACCAAAGACGAACACTTCAGACGTACTAAAAAGAGAAAAAGACAAAAACCCTTCGACATACAAACAGAGAATACGGCATTTAGACAGACAAACCAACAAAGAGAGACCTATGACATACAACCCAACAAGACAAACACTTTCAGTACATACAAACCAACAAGAAAAATACCTTCAAAAATGCAAACAGAAAAGACGGCACCTTTAGACATACAACCAACAAAGAGCAGACACTTGAGACATCCAACAACAAAGAAAAACACTCAGACATAGAAACCAGAGGAATAACATGCACTTTAGACATACGAAACCAACAACGACACACACTTAAGACATAGAGACCAACAAAAGACAAAGCACTTTAGACCACCACAACCATAAAACAGTCACTTCATACATAACAACTGAGACGACAACACTTTATAGAACTCAACAGAGGAAAGCAGACCTTCAGATATAATAACTATACATAGATAAACACTTCAGACCTACAACACAACAAAGACCAACATTTCGGACATACAAAACCGAGAAAGACATGCACTTAGACATACAAACCAACAAAGACAGACGACTTCAGACATACAACAGAGAAAGACCAACACTTGGGACATCAAACAGAGAAGACAGACACTTCAGACATATCCACCAACACAGACAAAACTTTGCAACCTACAAACAACAAGCCAAATACTTCGGACATACAAACAGAGAAAAAAACATGTCACATTTAACCACATCAACCAAAAAGCACATACATCTTTCAACATAAAAACCAACAAGACAAACACTTCAAACAGACAAAACAACAAAGACAAACGACTCAACTACAAAGAGAAGACAGGCACTTTAGACGCTCACAATAAAGACAGACAATCAACATACAATCAATAAGAGATCACTTCAGACATACAAACGAGAAGACCAAACACTCAGACTACAACGAGAAAGACAGGTCAATTTAACAAACCAACCACAAGACTGGCACTATAGACATACAAACCAACATGACAACACCAAGCATGGACACACATCCCAACAATGACACAACACACTTTGGACATACAAACCAACAAAAGAAAACCTTCAGACATCCAAAAAAGAGAGACCGGCCACTTCGACATACAAAACCACAAAGACAGAGCACGTTAGGTACATACAAACCACCAAGATAGACACTCAAGACATACAAACCACAAATCCAAACCTTCAGCATACAACAGAGATTGTTAGGCACTCTTAGAAAATACAAAGCAACAAAGACCAACACTTTAGACTACAAACCCAGAAACAAAAACACTTCATACATCAAACAGAGACAGACAAACACCTTTTAGACATACGACACAGTGAAAGACAGACACTTCAGACATACAAACCAACAACACAAACACCTCAGCACATACAAACGGACAAGCATGCGTCCTTTGATAAACAAACCACAAGGACAGACACTTCAGACATACTAAACAGAGAAGACCCACACATTGGACATACACAGCGAGAAAGACAGATACGTCAGACATACAAACCACAAAGAAAACCTCAGTACATATCAAACAACAATACAACACTTCCGGACATACAAAACAGAGAAGTACAAGCACTTTATACAACAAACCTCAAGACAAACACTTATTCAAACATACGAACTGGGAGTAAGACATGCCACTTTAGACATACTACCCACAAGACAGACACTTCGAAACTACAACCAACAAGACAAACACTTCAGACATACAAGCAGAAAAGACAACACTTTGACATACAAACAGAGAAAGACAGACGCTTCAGTCACATACTAAACCACAATACAACACTTCAACATACACATGAGAAGACACGGCACTTTAGACTATACTAACCAACAAAGACGAAACTTCAGAACATACAAACCAACAAGAACGACCTTCAGACATACAAACATAGAAAGAAAACACTTTAGACATACAAACAAAAACAAAGACAGACCTTCAGACATAAAACCCACAAAGACAAACACTTCGACATACAAAACAGAGAAAGCGGCACTTGGACATGCAAACCACAAAGACACACACTTCATACATACAACCTGACAATGACAAACACTTCAGCACCACAACAGAGAAAGACGACAATTTATACATACAACCAACAAATACAGACACTTCAGACTACAAACGAACAAGACAAAGAAACCGTCCGACATACAAAAAGAGAATACTAGCACGTTAGACATAAAGACGACAATGAGGCCAGAGCACTTACGACCTACAAACCTACAAAATGACACACACTTCAGACATACAAACAAGAAAGAAAGCCTTTAGAGGACATACATACCAACTAAAAGAAAGACACCTCAGACATACAAACTAAACAAAACAAACCCACAAACAGAGAAAGCAAAGGCCTTTTGACTTACAACCACAAAGAACGACACTTCAGACATACAAGCACCAATGCCAGACACTTCAGACATACTAACAGAGAAAAACAGCCAATTTCAGATCCTACGAGAACCACAAAGCAGACACTTTAGCTACTACAGCCACAAAGACAAACACTTCAACATACAAACAGAGAAAGACAGGCACTTTAGACATACAATCCCACAAAAAGACACTCCGACATACAACCAACTAAGACAGAACCTTCAGACCTACGAACAAAGAAAGACAGAGCCCACTTCAGACATACAAACCAACAAAGACAAACCTTCAACTACAAACAAATAATGACAGAAATTCAGACATACAAGCATCGATAAGAAACAGACACTTACAAAAATTCAACCAACAAAGACAAAACACTTCGACACAGAAACGAGAAATGCTATACCACTTTAGAGCATATAAAAAACAAAGACACGCTTCAAACATACAAACCAACAGACCAAACACTTCGACATACAAACGACGAAAGACAAACTTTATACATACGAACCAACAAGACGGACAGCTATAGACATAACAAACCAACAAATTACAACACTTCAGACATACCTCCAACAAGAAAGAACACTTCAGACATACAAATAGATAAACAGGCACTTTAGAAATTCAACCCAACAAGACGACACTTTAAGACATACAACACCTTCAGCAAAGAACTGAGAAAGACTACCTTCCAACAAAGAAAAACACTCAGCAATACAAACAGAGAGAAGACAAACACTTAGAACATACAAACCGAAAAGAGATACACTTCAGACATAAAACCAACGAAGACAAGACTGTCAGACATACAAACCACAAAGACAAACCCGTTTCAACATACAAACAGAGATAACGGGCCCTTTAGAAATACGAGCAAACACAGACATACACTTCATCATGCAACACAAACACTTCAAACATAAAAACAGAAAAAAACAGACAAACACTTTAGACATACAAACAGTGAAGACAGACCACTTCAAACCTACAAACCAACAAAGACAAACACTTCATACATACAACCAACAGACAAACATCTTCAGACATACAAACAGATAGACGGGCCATTTTAGAAATCAAAGCAACAAAGACAGCTTTAGACATGCAAACACAGAACTTCAAACATAAAACAGAGAAAGACACACACTTTAGACATACAACGAGTAAGACAACACTTCAACAACACCCAACAAAGACGACACTGCAGGCATACAAACACAATGACATACACTTCAGACATACTAACAGAGAACGACAGGCAATTTAAACCTACAACGCAACAAAAGACAAGACCACTTTAGACATACAAGCAACAAGCAAACACTTCATACATAACCAACAGAGAAAGAACAGCACTTTATACATACAAACCAACAAAGACGACACTTCAGACATACAACAAATAAATGACAGACCTTTTCAGACATAAAACAGAGATAGACAGACACTCAAAAATACAAACCAACAAAGACAAACCGCGTTCAGACACAAAACAGAGAAAGCAGACACTTTAGAAACATATAAACAAACAAAGCTACAGTACACTTCAACATACAAACCAAGAAGAACAATCACTTCAGACCACAACCAAAGAAAAAGAAAGTAACTTTAGACTACGAAACCAACAGAGAAAGACCTTCAGGACGATGCAAACCAAACGTAAACAACACTTCAGAGATACAAACGAGAAATACATGCCCTTTAGACATACAAAACCAAATAACAGACCTTTATGAATACAACAACCAACATGATTAAACACTACAGACCATAGAACCAGAGCAATCAGGCACTTTTCACATTCAAACCAACAAAGAAACTACCCTATAGATGTGCCACCAACATACAAACACTCGACAACCTCCAACAAGAAAACACTTCAGACATACAAAAAGTAGAAGACAATTCACTTTTTTAGCATACAGCCAACACCTTACAGCCATGTGAGACATACAACCTTCAAGAAACAAACAAACTGAGAAAGACATGCACTTTAGACATTTAACCAACAACGCAGACACTTCAAACATACAAACCAACAAAGGACAAACACTTTCAGGACTACAAACAAAGAGAAAGACAAACACTTCAGACATACAAACAGAGAAGGTATGCACTTTAAACATACACAACCAACAAAGGACAGACACTTCGAACATACAAACAGAGAAAGACAACCACTTTAGACATAGCTGAACCAGACTAAAGACAGAAACTTCAGACATACAAAAGAGAAAGACCAGGACTTCAAACATCAAAACCCACCAAAAGACAACCACTTCAGACATGCCACCAACGAAGAACAAACACTATCAAGAGATACACATAGAGAAAGACATGCACTTTTAGACATACAAACCAACAATAAATACACTTCAGAATACAAAACCAACCAAGATAACACTTCAGACATAACAGCAGAGAAAGACAAACACTTAAGACATACAAACAGAGTAAAGACAGGCACTTTATAAGACATATAACCATAAGACGACGCTTCAGAATAACAAATCAACAAAGACAGGCATATAGACATACAAACTAACAGACAAAACCTTCAGAATATAAACCAACAAGAACAAAACACTTCAGACTACAATAAAAGAAAGACAGGTACTTTAGACCTACAACCAACAAAGAACAGCACTTCAAGCATAAAAACAGAGAACAAAGCTTTGGACATAATAGAAAATACAAATAAAAAATAAAAAAAAAAAAATCGAAATAAAAAGAAAAAAAATAATAAATAAAAAATAAAAAAATAAATAAATAACTATATAAAATATAATAAAAATCAATATAAGAAAAAATGAAAAAAAAAAAAAAATACAATAAAAATAAAATTTATAAAATATTAATCAGAAACTCCTGAAGAAGAAAAGACAGACCCTTTCAGACATACAAAACCAACTAAACAAACACTTCAGACAATACGTACAAAGAAAGACATACACTTCATACATACAACAGAGTAGACATACACTTCAAACATACAACCAACAAAGACACACTTCAGACATAGAAACAGAACATGGGCACTTTTATAAATACAAAGCACAAAGAACGACATTTCGACATACAAACACAAATACTTTCAAACATAAAAACAAAGCAGAGACAGCAAACACTTTAGACATACAACAGTGAAAGACAGACAATTCAGACATACAACCAAAGCAGATAAACACCTCAGAAATACAAACATAGAAAGTGCATGCACCTTTGAACATACAACCACAAATGACAGTACACTTCAGACTTACAAACATAGAAATACAAACACTTTTAGACTAGAAACATGAAACCCGACCGTAAGACTACAAACCAACAAACTCCAACACTCAACCCACAACAGAGAAAAGACAGGCACTTTAGACTACTAACCCAAAGAAAGAAACTTCAGACATCAAGCCACAAAGACAGACACTTCATCAGACAGAAACAGAGAAAGATAACACTTAGACATATAAACCGAACAAAGACCAGACACTTCCAGACATAAAACCTATCAAGACAAACACTTTCCGACACACAGAACAGAGAAAAGCGAGGGGCACGTTTGACATCAAACCACAAAGACAACACGTTCAGACATACAACCTACAATGACAAACATTCAACATACAAACAGAGAGACATAAATTAGACTACACAACCACAAGACAACACTTCAGACATACAACCCAACGAAAGCAAACACTTCAGACATACAACGAGAGAAACAACAGCCACTTTAGACTTAAAAACCAACAAGACAGACACTTCAGACATCAAACGAACAAAGACAAACACTTCCAGACATACAAGAGAGACCACAAGCACTTTAGACATAAAACCACAAAGACAGACATTATAGACATACAAACCTACCAAAGACAACTCTTCAAGACATACAAACAAGAAAAGAAGGCGACTTTATACATACATACCAACAAAGACAAACATTCAGACACACAAACGAGACAGCCAGGCACTTTTGACGTACAAACCACAAAGACAGACCTTTCAAGACATACAACCAACAATGACAGACGCCTATCAACATACTAAAGAGAAACAGCATTTAAACCTACAAACCACAAAAGACAGACACTTTAGACAAACCAGCAACAAAGACCAACACTTCAGACCGACAAACATAGAAAACAGCACTTTAGACATACAAACCACAAAGACAGACACTTCATACATACAAAAAAATAATGACAGACCGTCAACGCTCAAACAGAGATGACAGACACTCAAAATACAACCAACAAAGCACACACTTCAGAGATACCAGCAGGGAAAGACAAACAATTTAGCAATACAACAGACAAAAGACAGACCTTCAACACACAAACGCAACAAAAAAAGACAAACACCTTCACATCAAACCGAGATAACAAACAACGTCAGACATACGACAGATGATAGAAATGCATTTCTTATAATACAAGCTGCAATACACAGACAACTGTAGACAAATCAAATCAACAAACACAAACACTTCAGACATACAAACAGAGACATGACAACACTTTAGACATACAAAGTGAAAGACAAACACTTCAGACATACCTAACCAACACAGACAAACACTTCGGACATAGAAACATAGAAAGACCAGACACTTCGACATACAAACCAACAAAGACAAACACTGCCTAGACATACAGCAAGAAGAAAAACCACTTTAACATAAACAGAGAAAGACAGACACTTCAGACATACAACCATAGAAGCATGCACTTTAAGACATACAAACCACAAAGACAGACACTTCAGACATACACAGAGAAAGACAAAACACTTTGACATACAAACATAGGAGAGATCTAGACATTCAGACATAAAAACAAACAAAGACAAAAACGTCAACATCCACACCAACAAGACAACACTTCGGACATACAAACAGAGAAAGACAAGTACTTTAGACATACAAACCAACAGACCAAACACTCAGACAAACAGATACAAAGAATACAAACAGAGAAAGACAGTCACTTTAAGTCCATACGAAACGAACAAAGACAGACACTTGAACATCCACCAACCAACCAAAGACAACACTTCGACCGATAGAAACGAGAAAGACATGCACTTTATACATACAAACCAACACGACATAACCTTCGGACATACAAACCAAACAAAGACAAACGGCGCTTTAGACATAAAAACCAACAAAGATAGACACTTCGACATCAAACCAACAAAGACAAACACTTCAGACGTACAAACTAGAAAGACAGCACTCAGCATACAAAGCAATGAAAGCAGACACTTCCGTACATACACCAACAAAGACAACACTTCAACATACACACAACATAAGACAAACACTTCAGACATACAAAAAAGAAAGCAGTGCCTTAACCATACCAACAACAAAGACAGACACGTCCAGACATACACACACAAGAGAATACTTCAGATAACGATACAAATATAGAAGGCAAGCACTTTTTAGACATACAAAACCACAAAGACAGATACTTCAGAGCTACAAACCAACAAAGACAAACACTTTAGAAATAAGCAGAGAAAGACAACACTTTGAGACATACGAACCATGAGAAAGACTTTCACTTCAGGCATACAAACCAACAAAGGACAAACACTTCAGACATTACAACAGATAAAAGACAAGCCAACACTTTAGACATACAAACCGTAGACCACAACTTTAGACATACAAACCACCAAATAAAAACACTTCAGACATACAAACAGAGAAGACAGACCTTCGACAGACAAACCAACAAAGACAGAAACACTTCGGGGACATACAAGCCGAAAAGACGCACGTTAGAATACAAACCAACAGAGACAAACACTTCATACATACAACAGAGACAACCGGACTTTAGACATACAAACCAAACAAACACAAACACTTCTACAATACAACCAACAAAGACAAACACTTCGAGACACAGAAACATAGAAATAACGAGGCACTTTATACAACAGAACCAACAAAACACAGACACTTCAGACTACAAACCAACCAAGACAACACTTCAGACATACAAGCAGAGAAAGCAACACTATAGACATACCAAACAGAGAAAGACAGAAACTTCAACACGCAAACAGAGAAAGACCCTGCACTTAAGACATGCACAATAACAAAGACAGACACTTCAGACATTAACACCAGAGAAGACAAACCTTTAGACATAACAACAGAGAAAGATAGACAGCGTCAGACATACATAACCAAGCAAAGACCAACACTGCAGACATACAAACCAACAAAGACAAACACTTCGGACCTACAACAAGAGATAAGACCCAATTACTTTCAGACATATAAAACCATCACAGACAAACACTTCAGACACACAACAGAGAACGACATGCACTTAGACATACAACCACAAGCACAAGACACTTCGAACATACCACAACCAAAAATGTACGAATCTTCAGACATACAAACAGAGAAAGACATAAATTTAGACATACAATTCACAAAGCGAGTCTTAAGACATACAAACCAACAAAGACAACACTTAAACATAAAAACAGAGAACACGGCACGTTATGGGCATACGAACCAAACAAGACCGACACTTCACATACAAACCAACAAAGACAGGCACTTATATAGTCTATCGCTTGATTTTAGTTCAATAGCCAGAGAACTATAACATAACAAACCAACAAAGACAAACACTTTCAGACATACCACCACAAAGACAACACTTCAAACGTACCAACAGAGAATACAGGCATTAAGGACATACACCACAACAAGACAGACCTCAGAACATACAAACCTCAGAAGAGACAATACTTCAGACACATAACAAACAGAGAAAGACATGCATTTTTTAGACATAAACCAAACCATAACGACAGACACTTCAGATATACAAACC
>JAPEVW010000633.1:0-66348 GCA_027921565.1 Artemia sinica | reverse complement strand
AATAACTCAAATAAGAGTTTAGATGCATAAAATAATAAATAAAAACAACAAAATGTCATCGCTATCACCTAAGGGTCGCATCTTGAATTTTCACGCTTAATAAAAAAATAAAATGAATTAAAGTGCATGAAAAAAAAATAATTAACTAGTTATAACTAATTATTTATATACATTAAAATATAATTAATTATTAATTATAATTAGCTAAAAACAATCAAATTAAATTAAAAATTTAATCAACAATTAAAGGTAATAAATCAAACGTTTTGCTAAAACTCATTCGCAATGCGATTTTATTATGCCAAGATTTAGTTACCACTAATTCAAGGTAATAAGAAGAAAAAGCTGATGAATCAAACAGTTCGTGGTAACGAATTGTAAGTAAGGAGCGACCCGGCTCAATGGTAACCGAAACTCTAAAAAACGAAATTTTGATACCAATAGATACATCAAAAGAATCAGATTTTAATGCTGATTTTCAAGTATATAAGTTTCATCAAGTTTCAAGATCCATCAAAAGTTACGCGCCTGAGAAAATTTGGCTGATTTTAGAAGAAAAAGGGGAAAGACCCCCCTAAAAGTTATAGAACCTTAATGAATCACACCATCATATTTAGCGTATCAGAGAACCCTACTGTAGAGGTTTTTCAAGCACCTATCTGACAAAAATGTGGAATTTTGCATTTTTTGCCAGAAGAAAGATCACGGATGCGTGTTTATTTGTGTTTTTGTTTTTTTCCCAGGGTGATCGTATCGACCCAGTGATCCTATAATATCGTGGATAGCTCATTGGAACGGAAATTAAAAGTTCTAGTGCCCTTTTTAAGTGATCAAAAAAAATGGAGGCAACTAGGCCCCCTCCCACGCACATTTTTTCCCTAAGTCCACACCCAATCAAAATTTTGAGATAGCCATTTTGTTCAGAATGGTCGAAAATATGATAACTATGTCTTTTAGGGTAACTTAATCCCCGAACCCGTCCCCTGGGGGGAGGTGCTGAAAGTTGTTATGAACTTTACCCAATGTTTAACATATAGTATTGGTTATTGGGAATCATACAGACGTTTTCAGGGGGGGGGGGTTTCTGGAAGTGGGGGGAGGGTTCTGGAAGTGGGGGGAGAGGGTGGTTCGGGGGTTATGTGGGGGGATTATATATAAAGATCGAACTCTTCCCTATACTAACTTGCATACGCAACTTCACCATAGTTGAGATTACAGTATTTATATTATGCATCATTATAAATTATAAAAGGTTCAAATGTTCGAAGATTATAGAGTTAAAAATTTTCCCACACAGGGAATCGAACCCGGGCCTCTTAAGTGAAAGTTAACTATCCTAGCCACTAGACCATATGGAAACCATTAGGGAAGTATGATTTAAGAGCGATATGGATATTATTATTTCACCATACCAATTATAATATTATTACATTATAGAACGAACTTCAGTTCATAGTAACTGAAATTATTAAAAGAAGATCATTAGGAGATCATACATAATACATTAAAAGACGATCACTGAAATAACAAACCATTCCATACATTGGACTTAGTTAGCTACTTGATTGTTTGAGTTTCGTCTCTTACTATTTAAAAGAAGAAAAAGCCGTAGGCTTTTTCCTGTTGTATTTATAGTTAAAAACGAACTCAAGTCCAAAGAAACTGAACACTGTGGTTCATTCATATTATCTTCATTATTTTAGCTAGAATGTAATAAACAAGTTTTCTTTTTTAAATTTTAAATTGAAAAGATAGTGCTTTTAATTCAACATATTATCCCGGGTTGCAGCGGTAGCTAGCAACCTCAGTAAGAGACGATCACGTCCAATGTTAAGAAATATAAAAACCCATTGTTCCTAAGAAAGGAGTCAGATCATGATATAATAAAAGAACGACCTCTTGCCTATACTAAATTTTATAGGCCCTTAACTATAGTATCATAAAGGATTTTATAATAAAAGAACATCCGGGTTGCAGCGGGAGCTAGCAACCTAATAAGAGACGATCGAGTCCAATGCTAAGAAATAAAAAAAAAAAACCATAGCTCCTAAAACAGCAGTCAGATCAAAACAAAAAGTACACCATTAGAACCAACTTGTCCAAAAACTCTGTATAGGAAACTTTCTGTATTTGGCTTGAACAGCAAGGCTTGAAAATCAAGAAAATTGACTTTTAACCACGTTATTCTCCACAAACGGGATACTTTTTTTTTTTTGTTTCCAGAGAGATAGCTTGGCACTGGAACATCGTAGAGAGTTGTTCAATAGCTCATTTTAAGGAAATCTCTAGATCTAGCGTCTTTTGCACTTAAATTTTTTTTTTAATTAATTATTTTTTAGAAAAACTTAATTTTTTATATACAATATTGATCCATGACGTCATAGTCGCTGGATGTAGTTAGTATCTGGGTTGCAGCGTAGCTAGCAACCTAGTAAGAGACGATCACGTCCAATGTTAAGAAATATAAAAACCCATTAGTTCCTAAAAGTCAGATCAAAACAAAAAGTACACCATTAGAACCGCCTTGTCCGAAA
Organism: Artemia sinica; assembly: GCA_027921565.1. Classification (NCBI taxonomy): domain Eukaryota; kingdom Metazoa; phylum Arthropoda; class Branchiopoda; order Anostraca; family Artemiidae; genus Artemia; species Artemia sinica. The sequence continues at coordinate 63,814 of JAPEVW010000633.1, read as the reverse complement.
CCCCTGTATAGGAAACTTTCTGTCCCTTGGCTTGAACAGCAAGGGAAATATATTGGCTTGAAAATCACGAAAAGTGGCAGCTATTACAACATTCTGCCTAAACGGGGATATTTTTATTCTTTTTTTCTCTTTTCTTTTGTATCCAGAGATAGCTTGGCACTGGAACATCGTAGAGGGTTGTTCATAGCTCATTTTAAAGGAAATTAATTGGGTTAAAAATCTATAGTAACTAAAATAAATTATTTCTAAAAGAGAATAAATTTTTCCACCAGAAAACTGCATTTTCGATGTCTTTTCACACTGCAGTCTTTCAAACATATTACATTAAAAGACGATCACTGAAATACCAACAAACCATTCCATACATTGGACTTAGTTAGCTACTTGATTGTTTGAGTTTCGTCTCTTACTATTTAAAAGAAGAAAAAAGCCGTTGGCTTTTTCCTGTTTGTATTTATAGTTAAAAACGAACTCAAGTCCAAAGAAATCCGGTTGCAGCGGTAGCTAGCAACCTAGTAAGAGACGATCACCTCCAATGTCACCTCCAAGAAATATATAAACCCCCCAACTCCTAAAAAAAGAGTCAGATCAAAACAAAAAGTACACCATTAGAACCGCCTTGTCCGAATCCTCTATAAAGGAAACTTACCTCCCTTTGGCTGAATAACACAAGAAAATATATTGGCTTGAAAATCAAGAAAATTGACTTTTACCACGTTATTCTCCACAAACGGATATTTTTTTCTTTCCGCTTTTTCTTTCTGCTCAGCTAGCTGGGCACTGGAAAATCATAGGGAGCTGTATAATAGCTCATTTTAAAGGAAATTGCAACATCTAGTGCCTTTTGTATTTAAAAATAAAATACTTTTTAAAGTAGAATCAATTTTGTCAAAAAAATTGCATTTTTGATGTATTTCATACTGCAGTCTTTTCAAAGTATTTGAATTTTTGAAGCAATCAAACAGTTCATGGTAATTTACAATATAAAAACGATCATTGGAATATTATAATAAAGAACGACCTCTTGCCTATAACTAAATTTTAATACGCCACTTAATTATAGTATAGGTTAGTAATTCAACAGATAGCTTGGCATTCGAACATCGTAGAGAGTTGTTCAGTGACTCATTTTAATTACAATAAGGAACAAAACTCTAGCTCCTAAAATAGTACTCAAAACTATAAAAATAACCATTATTAAATAATTACAAAAATATCTTATTTGTCAACTGAAACTAGAAAATAATTCCTGAAAATTTTAAATACTTTTTTTTAAAACTGAAAACGGCAAAAAATATTTATGGTGTCCCAGAGCAATAATTTTAATCTTTGTTTTTTCCTTTCAAATCAGTTCCAAAAATACTTTGGAAAATTTTAATACAGTTTATAATAAAGAAGCGACATTTTGCCTATACTAAATTTTATAGGCCACTCTTAACTATAGTATAGGTAATATATATTATATAGTAAACAAAAGTACATCATTAGAACTACCTTGTCTGAAACCTACTAGATCAATAATGAATGTCCATTACATTAAAAGACCATCATTGGAATAATCCGGGTGCAGCGGTAGCTAGCAACCTAGTAAGAGACGATCACGTCCAATGTTAAGTCAAATATAAAACCATAGTTTCCTAAAAAAGGAGTCATACAATAAAGAACGACACCTTGCCCTGTTAACTAAAACACTAAATAAGGATTATGTAATTTCCATAGTATCATGGCTGTAGAGATGAACCTAGTTACAGCTGAGAACCTAGTTAGAGGCTGAAACCTAGTTACAATCAAAAACGATCATTGGAATAACAAAAATTGCATACCTTTGGAATTAGGTAGCTACTTGATAATTTTTGAGACTCGTCCTCTTACTATTTAAAAGAAGAAAAAGCCGTAGGCTTTTTCCTGTGTGTAATCAGTTTATATTATACGGGTTGCAGCGGTAGCTAGCAACCTATAAGAGACGATCACGTCCAATGTTAAGAAATATAAAAACCCATAGTTCCTAAAGAAGGAGTCAGATCAAACAAAAAGTACACTGGAACTTAGACCGCCTTGTTCCAAACCCCTGTATAGGAAACGAATTTTCTGTACCTTGGCATTGAACAGCAAGGGAAATATATTGGCTTGAAAATCAAGAAAATTGACTTTAACCACGTTATTCTCCTCAAAACAGGATATTTTTTTCTTTTTTTTTCTTTTCCACAGATAGCTTGTGGCACTGGGAATCATACTTAAGATTAATAATAATATACAGTAAAGAACGATCTCTCATCCATAGTAACTGATAAAATGGTGGTTCCAGGGGTAGTTACTTGAGGTTCGTCCTTACTCATTTCAAAGAAGAAAAAGCCGTGGCTTTTTCGTTTGGTAATGATATCAGGGCTAGCAGCGATAGTTCTAGCAACCTAGTAAGATACGATCTACGTCCAGGGTTTTAATGTTAAGAAATATAAAAACCCATTTTTCCTTAAATAAAGGATTGTAGTAAAGTTTAAACATGGACATCTAGCAAATTTTACTAGGAATTTTACGGGTTTGCAGTGACATTTATATGGTTGCAGCGGTAGCTAGCCACCTTAGTACGTAGTCCGATGTTATAGAATATAAAAACCCATAGCTTTTCCTAACACTGGTTAGTCAGATGGCAAAACGACACTAATAGTATTTATTGCACCATTAGAAAAACCAGCCTAATTTTGTTTGTTGACGGAGTGGAAGGATAAACAACAAACAATATCATATCTGTAAAAACCCCTGTATAGATGGAAACTTTCTGTCCCATGGCTTGAACAGCAAGGGAAATATCATCGGCTTGAAAATGAAAATAAGAAAAGTGGCAGCTACTACAACGTTCTGCCTAAAAGGGATATTTTTTTTTCTTTTGTTTCCAGAGATAGCTTGGCACTGGAACATCGTAGATAGTTGGTTCAATGGCTCATTTTAAAAGAAATTCAATTGAGTTAAAAATCTATAGAAACGAGCAAATAAACTATGTACTGACAAAGAGAATAAATTTTTCCACCATAAAAATGCATTTTTGATGTCTTTTCACACTGCATTCCGGGTTGCAGCGGTAGCTAGCAACCTAGTAAGAGACGATCACGTCCAATGTTAAGAAATATAAAACCCATAGTTCCTAACAAAGAAATCAGATAAAAACAAAAAGTACACCATTAGAACGCCTTGTCCTAAAACCCCTGTATAGGTTTAAAAACTTTCTGTCCCTTGGCTTGAACAGCAAGGGAAATATAGTTGGCTTAAAATCAAGAAAATTGACTTTAACCACGTTATTCTCCCCAAACGGGATATTTTTTTCTTTTTTTTTTCTTTTTCTTTTTCACAGATAGCTTGGCACTGGAACATCGTAGATAGTAGTTGTTCAATAGCTCATTTTAAAGGAAATTAATTGGGTTAAAAATCTTTTGTAACTAAAATAATTATTTCTAAAAGAGATACAAATTTTTCCACCAAAAACTGCATTTCGATGTCTTTTCACATATAAAAAGAGACGACCTCTTGCCTATACTAAATTATATAGGCCACTTAACTATAGTATAGGTTAGTAAATTTACATTAGAAGACGATCACTGAAATAACAAAACCATTCCATACATTGGACTTAGTTAGATTACTTGATTGTTTGAGTTTCGTCTCTTACTATTTAAAAGAGAAAAAGCCGTAGAGGCTTTTTCCTGTTTGTATTTATAGTTAAAAAACGAACTCAAGTCCAAAGAAACTGAACCCTGTGGTTCATTCATATTATCTTCATTATTTTAGCTAACAAACGTAAAAAACAAGTGCTACCATTTTTTTAAATTTTAAATTGAAAAGATAGTGCGAAGAAACCTTTTCATTCAACATATTAAAAATTCCCCCCGACGGGGAATCGAACCCCCTTCTCCCAGGATAACAAATGCTTACATTAGACTATTGAAGACTTATGAAATAAAAGTTACATATAAGATGATAAATTTTTTATCCGGGTTGCAGCGGTAGCTAGCAATATGGGTTGCAGCGGTAGCTAGCAATCTGGGTTGCAGCGTTAAAAGTAGCTAGCAACCTAGTAAGAAGATAGTAATCACGTCCAATGTTTAATAAATATAAAAACCATAGCTCCTACTAAAAAGGAGTCAGATCAAAACAAAAAGTACACATTAGAACCTGCCTTGTCCGAATCCGGGTTGCAGCGGTAGCTAGCAACCTAGTAAGAGCGACGATCACGTCCAATGTTACGAAATATGAAAAACCCATAGCTCGTTTTTTAAAGCAGGAGTCGCAGATCAAAACAAAAAGTACACCATTAGAATCGCCTTGTCCGAAAACCCCTGTATAGGAAACTTTCTGTCCCTTGGCTTGAACAGCAAGGGAAATATATTGGCTTGAAAATCAAGCAAATTGACTTTTATAACCACGTTATTCTCCCCCAAACGAGAAATATTTTTGGTTCTTTTTTTTTTTTCTTTGTATCCAGAGATAGCTGGCAGTTAAAACATCGTAGAGGGTTGTTCAATAGCTCATTTTAAAGGAAATTAATTGGGTTAAAACCTTTTGTAAACTAAAATCGAAATTATTTCTAAAAGAGAAAACAATTTATTTTCCAATAAAAACTGTAGTTTTTGATGCAGTGACAGTCATAATGACTATATAAGTAAACGTCAAAACCTGTAAATGGTCTCAAAAAGAATATCCGGGTTGCAGCGGTAGCTAGCAACCTAGTAAGAGACGATCACGTCCAATGTTAAGAAATATAAAACCCATAGCTCCTAAAAGCAGGAGTCAGATCAAAACAAAAGTACACCATTAGAATCGCCTTGTCCGAAACCCCTGTATAGGAAACTTTCTGTCCCTTGGCTTGAACAGCAAGGGAAAATATATTGGCTTGAAAATCAAGCAAATTGACTTTTACCACGTTATTCTCCCCAAACGAGATATTTTTTTCTTTTTTTTTTTTTCTTTGTATCCAGAGATAGCTTGGCACTGGAACATCGTAGAGGGTTGTTCAATAGCTCATTTTTTAAGGAAAATAATTGGGTTAAAAACCTTTTGTAACTAAATAAATTATTTCTAAAAGAGAATAAATTTTTCCAATAAAAACTGTATTTTTGATGCAGTGACGTCATAATTACTATATAAGAAACGTCCAAAACTGTAAATGGTCTCATTCATGAATATCCGGGTTGCCAGCGGTAGCTAGCAACCTAGTAAGAGACGATCACGTCCAATGTTAAGAAATATAAAAATCCATAGCTCCTAAAGCAGGAGTCAGAATCAAAACAAAAAGTACACCATTAGAATCGCCTTGTCCGAAACCCCTGTATAGGAAACTTTTCTGTCCCTTGGCTTGAACAGCAAGGGAAATATATTGGCTTGAAAATCAAGCCAAATTGACTTTTACCACGTTATTCTCCCCAAACGAGATATTTTTTTCTTTTTTTTTTCTTTGTATCCAGAGATAGCTTGGCACTGGAACATCGTAGAGGGTTGTTCAATAGCTCATTTTAAAGGAAATTAATTGGGTTAAAAACCTTTTGTAACTAAAATAAATTATTTCTAAAAAGAGAATAAGATTTTTCATAAAAAACTGTATTTTTGATGCAGTGACGTCATAATTACTATATAAGAAACGTCAAAACTGTAAATGGTTCTCATTCATGAATATCACAATAAGAGACGATCACGTCCAATGCTAACATCCGGGTTGCAGCGGTAGCTAGCAACCTATAAGAGACGATCACCTCCAATGTTAAGAAATATGTAAAAAACCCGTAGCTCCTAAAAAAAGAGTCAGATCAAAACAAAAAGTACACCATTAGAACCGCCTTGTCCAAATCCTCCATAAAGGAAACTTACCGCCCTTTGGCTTGAATAACAAAGAAAATATATTGGCTTGAAAAATCAAGAAAAATGACTTTTACCACGTTATTCTCCCCAAACGGGATATTTTCTTTTTTTTTTTTTTTTCTTTGTTTCCAGAGATAGCTTGGCACTTATAATACAAGAACGACCTCTTGCCTATACTAAATTTTATACGCCACTTAATTATAGCTAAGGTCAAATTCTACAGATAGCTTGGCACTGGAACATCGTAGAGAGTTGTTTCAATGGCTCATTTGAAAAAAAAATTAATTGGGGTAAAGTCTTTTGTAATTAAAAAATATTATCTTTAAAATCGAATCAAGCTTTTTTACAGGGACGAAAATGCATATTTTCATATTAAAGATTGATCAATGACGTCATAATCGTATACCAGTGGTGGGATTTGAACCCGCGCCTCCAAAGAGACTGGTGGTCTCTTCGGAAGCGCGTCAACTACTAGATACCTACTAAGAGACGATCACGCCAATGCTAAGAAATATAAAAACCCAGAACTCCTAAAAATAGATCAAAAACAAAAGTACCTCGGAATTAGAAAACAATCTTGCCTGATATCCTACTAGATAAATAATGAATGTCGTCATAGTTTTATTAGAACTATGACGCCTTGTGAATAGAAAATTTTATATTAAAGGACGATCATTAGAAGAGCAAACCATTACGTATGTTGCACTTAGTTAGCTGCCAGATCTTTTGAGGTTCGTCTCTTACTCTTCCTGAAGAAGAAAAAGCCTTTGGCTTTTTCCTGTTTGTAATAAGGGTATAAATCAAGATCGAAACTCTTCCCTATACTAACTTGCAAACGCAACTTCACTATAGTTAAGATTACAGTATTTATATTATACATCATTATAGATTATAAAAGGTTCAAATGTTCGAAGATTATAGAGTTAAAAATTTTCCCACACCGGGAATCGAACCCGAGCCTGTTAAGTGAAAGTTAACATATCCTAGCCACTAGACCATATGGAACCATAAAGAAGTATGATTTAAGAGCCATATGCATATTATTATTTCACCATACCAATTATAATAAGGCCAAACAAAATCGTCTGACTTTGCAACCTTACTTTTGACACATTAGTTAAATCTTCATCAGGCTTAAAAATTTTTTGCTAGTTTTACATGAAAGAACGAACCTTAGCCCATAGTAGCAGAAATAAGAATATCTAGGTTGCAGCGGTAGCTAGCAACCTATTACATAATCCGGGTTTAAGTAGTAGCTAGCAACCTAGTAAGAAACGCCAAATTAAAAGATGATCATTAGAAGAAAAACAAACAATTGCTTATATTGGACTTAGTTAGCTGCCTGATTCTTGAGGTTTCGTCTCTGTTACTATTCCAAAGAAGAAAAAAGCCGTAGGCTTTTTCCTGTTTGTAATAATACATTAAAAGATAAAACCATATGTGACGTAATAAGTGAATGCAATATTTATACACGTTCATCTTTCGACAAGTATTGCATTAAACAACGAGCTATATCCGGGTTGCAGCGGTATCCGGGTTGCAGCGGTAGCTAGCAACCTAGTAAGAGACGATCACGTCCAATGTTAAGAAATATAAAAAACCCATAACTCCTAAAAAAAAAAAAGAGTCAGATCAAAACAAAAAGTACACCATTAGTATCGCCTTGTCCAAAATTCCTATAAGGGAAACTTACCGCCCTTTGGCTTGAATAACAAAGAATATATATTGGCTTGAAAATCAAGAAAATTGACTTTTACCACGTTATTCTCCACAAAGGGGGATATTTTTTTCTTTCTTCTTCTTTTCCACAGATAGCTTGGCACTGGAACATCGTAGAGAGTTGTTCAATGGCTCATTTTAAAGGAAATTAATTGGGTTAAAAACCTTTTTGTACTTAAAACAATGTATTTTCAAAATAGAATCAGTTTTTTACGAAAAATCGCATATTTCATATTAAAGATTGATCAATGACGTCATAATCGTATACCAGTGGTAGGATTTGAACCCACATTTCCGAAAAGACTAGTGACTAACACCAGCACCTTGGACCACTCGGCCAAGAAAAATATCCCACAAACGGGATATTTTTTCTTTCTTTCTTACTTCTTCTTCTTTTCCACAGATAGCTTGGCACTGGGACATTTTAGAGAGTTGTTCAATGGCTCATTTTAAAGGAAATCTCTAGATCTAGTGCTATTTTTACTTAATTTTCTTTTAAATTAATTATTTTTTACGGAAAACTTAATTTTTATTATAATAAAGAACGAACTCTATTATTATAATAAAGAACGAATATTTTACCGATTATCTACTAATAACCATATATGACGTAATAAGTGAAATGATGTAATATCTAAAACCTATTTTTTACTAATAACCATATATGACTTAATGAGTGACGTGACGTAAAAATTGAAAAAATTAATTTTTTTTATTTTCGTTTTTTAGTTCAGAATCGCTAAAGTTTATAAACTGCAAAAATATTTATGGTGTCTGAACAATAGTTTTAATCTTTTAATTTAGACTAAAAAATACCTAAAAATTTAAAATTTAGTTTAATTTTTTGTTAGGTTCTTGATACTTGATACGTGACATAAACATTCAACTAACGGTTTACATAATGGTTTCAATCAAGCAAGCTACACGCAAGTTAACAAAACAGTACTACCAAAAAAACAGAAATAGCATCTTGAAAAGAGAAAAGCAAAGGTATTCAACCGACCAGGCGTACCGAGATGCGAAAATTGATAGTGACAAACAGCGTTTATTATAATGATGTAGTTTATAGACAAGCGAAAATTGATAGTGACAAACAGGGTTATTATAATGATGAAGTTTTATAGACATGCAACAATTGAGAAAGCCAAACAAAAGAGCAAGGAACTGTATGATAACAATATAGATTACCGAAACAAACATAAGAAAAAGTTGCTACCAGAATAATGGGTAGATACTGGGGTGACAAAAGCTATAATGAAAAAATTAAATTCTCTGCGAGGTTTGTACCGTAGAAACACATAAGGACAAAGGGAAAAATTACAATCAGAAATACAAGAAGATGGCAAAAATGCAGGCTGATCTTCTTAAATTGAGAATCCGGGTTGCAGCGGTAGCTAGCAACCTAGTAAGAGACGATCACGTCCAATGTTCAGAAATATAAAAACCCCTAACTCCTAAAAAAAGAGTCAGATCAAAACAAAAAGTACACCATTAGAACCACCTTGTCCGAAAACCCCTACAAAGGAAACTTACTGCTCTTTGGCTTGAATAACAAAGAAAATATATTGGCTTGAAAATAAAGAAAATTGACTTTAAACCACGTTATTCTCCACAAACAGGATATTTTTTTCTTTCTTCTTCTTTTCCACAGATAGCTTGGCACTGGAACATCATAGAGAGCTGTTCAATGGCTTATTTTTACTATAAAGAACAAACTTCCAGCCCATAGTAACTAATATAAGATTATAATTAATATTAAATATTCATCAATGATGTCATAATCGTAGATTGTAGCCAGGTGGTCCTATTCTAATTAAGAAAAAGCCATAGGCTTTTTCCTGTTTGTAATACAGTAATTTATAACAAAGAACAACCTCTTGCCTATATTAATTTATATTAAACTTATTATATTAAGCTTGATTATCCGGGTTGCAGCGGTAGCTAGCAACCTAGTAAGAGACGATCACGTCCAATGTTAAGAAACATAAAAACCCATAGTTCCTAAAAAGGTGTCAGATCAAAACAAAAGTACACCATTAGAACTGCCTTGTCCGAAACCCATGTATAGGAAACTTTCTGTCCCTTGGCTTGAACAGCAAGGGAAATATATTGGCTTGAAAATCAAGAAAATTGACTTTAACCACGTTATTCTCCCCAAACGGATATTTTTTCTCTTTTCTTTTTTTTTGTATCTAGAGATAGCTTGGCACTGGAACATCGTAGAGGTACATAAAGGACCGATACAGTTCAGTATAAATGGGGAATATGTAAGTTTCATCGGATATAGCTGAAATACATAAAGGCTCGATCATCGAATTTAAGCTGAAACTAAGTAAAGGACAATTATGCCTCCATATATTCACAGTGATGTATAAGATTTCCCATTACCTCTGTAAACTGTTCCACAGTTGCCGGTCCATACCTTGGAAGCTTTTCACTAAAACATGCAACATTACTTTTGGATATTATCCGGGTTGCAGCGGTAGCTAGCAACCTAGTAAGAGACGATTACATTAAAGATCGATAATTGAAAATAACAAACCATTGCATACATTGGACTTAGTTAGCTACTTGATTGTTTGAGGTTCGTCTCTTACTATTTCAAAGAAAAAAAGCCGTAGGCTTTTTCCTGTTTGTAATCAGGTTCGATAATAATATATATGATTACATAAAGGATCGATTTAGTTTACATAAAGGATCGATCTAGTTTTATAATAAAGAACGACCTCTTGCCTATACTAAATTTTATACGCCACTTAATTATAGAATAGGTTAGTAATTCCACAAATAGCTTGGCACTGGAATATCGTAGAAGCGTTGTTCAATGGCTCATTTTAAAGGAAATTAATGGATGTGAAAAATATTATATTAAAAGACGATTACTACTTAAGAACGGACAAAGATGTAACTGGTCTCATTCGTGAATTACATAATGGTTAGATCAAAGCAAGCTGCACGCAAGTTTAAAAAAACAGTACTACAAAGACAACAGAGATAGTATCTTGAAAAGAGAAAAGCAAAGGTATTCAACCGACCAGGCGTATCGAGATGCGAAAATTTTACAGTAAAGAAGGATCTCTCTCCCATAGTAACTGATATGTTACATTAAAAGACAATCATTGGCATAAAAAGTTATTGCATGCATTGGACTTAGTTAGCTACTTGATCGTTTGAGGTTCGTCTCTTACTATTTTCAAAGAAGAAAAAAGCCGTAGGCTTTTTCCTGTTTGTAATATTTTCCTGTTTGTTATCAGGGTTACAGCTGTATCCGGGTTGCATCCGGGTTGCAGCGGTAGCTAGCAACCTAGTAAGAGACGATCACATCCAATGTTAAGAAATATAAAACCCCCCAACTCCTAAAAAAGAGTCAGATCAAAACAAAAAGTACACTATTAGAACCGCCTTGTCCCAAAAACCCCTATAAAAAAAAACTTACCGCCCTTTGGCTTTGAATAACAAAGAAAATATATTGGCTTGAAAATCAAGAAAATTGACTTTAACCACGTTATTCTCCACAAAACGGGATATTTTTTCTTTCCGCTTTTTTTTCTCCTCAGCTAGCTGGGCACTGGAAAATCATAGAGAGCTGTATAATAGCTCATTTAAAGGAAATTGCTACATCTAGTGCCTTTTGTAATTAAAAATAAAATACTTTTTAAAGTAGAATCAATTTTGTCAAAAAAAATTGCATTTTTGATGTATTTTCATACTGCAGTCTTTAAAAGATATTTGAATTTTGAAGCAATCAAAACAGTTCATGGTAATGAACTCTATAGTAATAATAGCTACTTGTCTCAATAGTAACCGAAAACTCTGGAACCAAAATTTTCTTTTTTGGCTTAATCGCTAAAATTATTATGTAAACTGCAAAAATATTTATGATGCCTAATCAGTAATAGTAATTTTTTAATTTAAACAACAAAAATACATGAAAAATTCTAAAATTAGTTTTGCTTTTTGTCTCCTGGAAGAAAACTTTTTTTCATCTCAGTTCAAAAGTCATTATTTTATCCTGGAACCAAACTGTTTTTGGTTTGTAAAACGTAAAGTACGTATCTCCATATTATTGTCTTATAATTCCAATTATTTTAGTTTTCAGTTCAGAATCGCTAAACTTATTATGTAAACTGCAAAAATATTTAAGGTGTCTAACCAATAATACTAATTTTGTAATTCAAACAAGATAAATACCTGAAAATTTTAAATTAGTTTTGTTTTATTGCTAGGTTTTAGATACTCGACACGGGGTATTGTGTACTTAATAATTTCAAACCTTGAAAAAATATGGTCTCGCTTGTCTAGGTATAGACCGGATTACAAATAGGAATAAGCCTTAAGCTTTTTCGTCTTTGGAACAGTAAAAAAAGACGAACCTCAAAGAATCAAGCAGCAAAAGTCAGTCCAGTATATGCAATGGATCGCTCTTCTAATGATCGTCTTTTAATATATAATCAAAGAATTAAAATTATTGTTCAGACACCATAAATATTTATGCAGTTTACATAATAACTTCAGCGATCCTGAACTTAGAACTAAAATAAAATATAGTTATCTTGTCGAGAGATGAACGTGTCTAAATATTACATTCACTTATTACGTCGTAGATGGTTATAACCTATATACGATTATAACATTATTCATCAAGCTTGTACATCATGAAAATGCAGATTTTTTTGTCAAAATTGATTCTATTTAAAAAATGTTTTATTTTTAAGTACAAAAGAAACTAGATTTAGCAATTTTCTTTAAAAGCAGCCATTATACAGGTCTCTATGATTTTCAAGTGCCCAGCTAGCTGAGGATGAAAAAAAGAAAGATAAAAAGATGCCGTATGTGGAGAATATCGTGGTTACAGCCAATTTTCTTGATTTTTAAGCCAATATATTTTCCTTGATATTCAAGCCAAGGGACGGTAAAGTTCCTTATATAGAGGTTTAAGACAATCCGGGTTGCAGCGGTAGCTAGCAACCTAGTAAGAGACGATCACGTCCAATGTTAAGAAATATAAAAACCCATAGCTCCTAAAAAAAGGAGTCAGATCAAAACAAAAAGTACACCATTAGAACCGCCTTTTCCGAAACCCCTGTATAGGAAACTTTCTGTCCCTTGGCTTGAACAGCAAGGGAAATATATTGGCTTGAAAATCAAGAAAATTGACTTTCACCACGTTATTCTCCCCAAACGGGATGTTTTTTTCTTTTTTTTTTCTTTTTTTTTTTTTCTTTTTGTATCCAGAGATAGCTTGGCACAGGAACATCGTTAGAGGGTTGTTCAATAGCTCATTTTAAAGGAAATTAATTGGGTTAAAATCTATAGTAACTAAAATAAATTATTTCTAAAAGAGAATAAATTTTTCCAATAAAAAACTGTATTTTTGATGCAGTGACGTCATATTACATTAAAGGACGATCATTTGAATAACAGACCATTGCATACATTAGAATTTGTTTACATTAAAGAACAAACTTCCAGCCCATTGTAGCTAAAAATAAGATTATAATTAATGTTAAAGATTAATCATTGTTACAGTAAAGAACGATCTCTGGCCCATAGTAACTGATATAGGTGGTTTTACATTATTTTCCGGGTTGCAGTGGTAGCTAGCAACCTAGTATTATAATAAAGAACGACCTCTTGCCTATACTAAATTTTATACGCCACTTAATTATAGTATATGTTAGTAATTCCACAGATAGCTTGGCACTTTGAACATCGTAGAGAGTTGTTTAATGGCTCATTTTAAAGAAAATAATGGGGTTAAAAACCTTTTGTAATTATAAAACAAATTTTTGTTAAAAATGGAATAATTTTTTTTGCGAAATTACATTAAAAGAAGATCATTACAATAACAAAACCATTGCATATATTGAACTTAGTTAGCAACTTTTTGATTGTTTGAGGTTCGTCTCTTACTATTTCAAAGAAGAAAAAGCCGTAGGCTTTTTCCTGTTTGTAATCCGTTACATTAAAAGACGATCATTGGAATATTACAGTAAATTTACATTATAATAAAGAACGAACTCTCGCCTATACTAATACATAAATGATCAAAATAGCTCATTTATAATGGGAAGTATGTAATCCGGGTTTCAGCGGTAGCTAGCAACCTAGTAAGAGACGATCAAGTCCAATGTTAAGAAATAAAAAAACCCATAGTTCCTAAAATTATAATCATAATAAAGAACGACCTCTTGCATATACTAAATTTTATAGGCAAACTTAACAATATCCGGGTTGCAGCGGTAGCTAGCAACCTAGTAAGAGACGATCACGTCCAATGTTAAGAAATAAAAAAACCATAGCTCCTGAAAAAAGGAGTCATATCAAAACAAAAAGTACACCATTAGAACCGCCTTGTCCGAAACCCCTGTATAGTAAACTTTCTGTCATTTGTCTTGAATAACAAAGAAAATATATTGGCTTGAAAATCAAGAAAATTGACTCTAACCACGTTATTCTCCACAAATGCATAATTTTTTTTCTCTTTTTTTTGTTTTCCTTTTCCACAGATAGCTTGGCACTGGAACATCGTAGAGAGTGGTTCAATAGCTCATTTTAAAGGAAATTAATTGGGTTAAAAATCTTTAGTAACTAAAATAAATTATTTCTAAAGTTATAATAAAGATCGAAATTTTCCCTATACTAACTTGCATACGCAACTTCACTATAGTTAAGATTACAGTATTTATATTTTTACATTAAAAGACGACCACTGAAATAACAAACCATTCCATACATTGGACTTAGTTAGCTACTTGATTGTTTGAGTTTCGTCTCTTACTATTTAAAAGAAGAAATATCAGTAAAGAACGATCTCTCATCCATAGTAACGGATATATGGTGGTTCCAGGGGTATCTGGGTTGCAGCGGTATCGGGTTGCAGCGGTAGCTAGCAACCTAGTAAGAGACGATCACCTCCAATGTGTTAAGAAATATAAAAACCCGTAGCTCCTAAAAAAGAGTCAGATCAAAACAAAAAGTACACACCATTAGAACCGCCTTGTCCAAATCCTCCATAAAGGAAACTTACCGCCCCTTTGGCTTGAATAACAAAGAAAATATATTGGCTTGAAAATTAAGAAAATAGACTTTTACCACGTTATTCTCCCCAAACGGGATATTTTTTCTTTTTTTTCTTTTTTTTTTCTTTTGTATCCAGAGATAGCTTGGCACTGGAACATCGTAGAGGGTTGTTCAATAGCTCAATTTAAAGGAAATTAATTGGGTTAAAAATCTATAGTAACATAAATAAATTATTTTTAAAAGAGAATAAATTTTTTCAAATAAAAACTGTATTTTTGATGCAGTGACGTCATAATTACTATATAAGAAACGTCAAAACTGCAAATGGTCTCATTCATGAATACATAATGGTTAGATCAAAGCAAGCTCCACGCAAATTAAAAAATCAGTACTAAAAAATCAAGAAAAGTGGCAGCTACTACAACATTCTGCCTAAACAGGATATTTTTTTTCTCTTTTCTTTGTTTCCAGTATAATTATAATAAAGAACGAATATTTTACCGATTATCCACTAATAACCATATATCCGGGTTGCAGCGGTAGCTAGCAACCTAGTAAGAGACGATCACGTCCAATGTTTAAGAAATATAAAAACCCATAGTTCCTAACAAGGGAGTCAGATCAAAACAAAAAGTAGACCATTAGAGCCGCCTTGTCCGAAACCCCTGTATAGGAAACTTTCTGTCCCTTGGCTTGAACAGCAAGGGAAATATATTGGCTTGAAAATCAAGAAAATTGACTTTAACCACGTTATTCTTCCCAAACGGGATATTTTTTTCTTTTTTTCTTTTCTTTTTTTTTCTTTTTTCCACAGATAGCTTGGCACTGGAACATCGTAGAGGGTTGTTCAATAGCTCATTTTAAAGGAAATTAATTGGGTTAAAAATCTATAGTAACTAAAATAAATTATTTCTAAAAGAGAATAAATTTTTCCACCAAAAACTGCATTTTTGATGTCTTTTCACACTGCAGTCTTTCAAACATAATCGTATACCAGCGGTAAAGATTTGAACCACGCCTCCGAAGAGACTGGTGGCGAACACCAGTGTCTTGGACCACTCGGCCAGGCTGCCTCTCATAAATAAATATATATGTGAATTTGGGTTGCAGCAGTAGCTAGCAACCTAGTAAGAGACAATCAGTCCCATGCTAAGAAATATAACAAAACTCCTAAAAATAGAGTAAGATCAAAAACGAAAGTACATCATTGAAACTACCTTGTCTGAAACCCTAATAGATAAATAATGAATGTCGTCATAGCTTTATATTAGATTAGAGCTATGACGTGAATAGAAAAATCATTAAGCCGTGACGTCATAATTACTACTTAAGAACAACAAAGATGTAAATTTTCTCAGTCTTGATTAGAATGATGGTTAGATCGAAGCAAGCTATACGCAATTTGAAAAAAACAGTACTACACAAACAACAGAGATAGTATCTTGAAAAGAGAAAAGCAAAAATATTCAACCGACCAGGCGCATCGAGAAGTAAAAATTGAGAGAGCAAAACAAAGGTATTCAACCGACCAGGCGTATCGAGAAGTAATAATTGAGAGAGCAAAACAAAGGTATTCAACCGACCAGGCGTATCGAGAAGTAATAATAATTGAGAGAGCAAAACAAAGGTATTCAACCGACCAGGCGTATCGAGAAGTAATAATTGAGAGAGCAAAACAAAACAGCAAGATGTGTTATCACAATGATGAAGATTATAGACATGCAAAAATTGAGACAGCAAAAACAAAAGATCAAGGAGAGTTATCACAATGATGAAGATTACCGCAACAAATATAAGAAAAACCAAAAAGCAAAGGTATTCAACCGTCCAGGTGTATCGAGAAGCAAAAATTGAGACAGCCAAACAAAAGATCAAGGAGAGTTATCACAATGATGAAGATTACCGCATCAAATATAAGAAAAACCAAAAGCAAAGGTATTCAACCGTCCAGGTGTATCGAGAAGCAAAAAATTGAAACAGCCAAACAAAAGATCAAGGAAAGTTATCACAATGATGAAGATTACCGCATCAAATATAAGAAAAACCAAAAGCAAAGGTATTCAACCGTCCAGGTGTATCGAGAATATAATAAAGATCGAACTTTTCCCTATACTAACTTGCGTAGGCAACTTCATTATAGTTAAGATTACAGTATTATATTTATATTATGACAATACAAAAGGTATGAGAAAAAAAGGGCAAAACTCTGTAAACTGCAAAAATATTTAGAATGTTTGAGTAATTTTACAATAAAGAACGACACCTTGCCCATGTTAACTTAAAACATAAATAGGGATTATGTAATTTCCAATAGTATCATGGCTGTAGAGATGGCTGAAACCTAGTTACAATAAAAAAAGATCATTGGAATAACAAAAATTGAATACCTTTGGAATTAGCTAGCTACTTGATTATTTGAGACTCGTCTCTTACTATTTAAAAGAAGAAAAAGCCGTACGCTTTTTCCTGTGTGTAATCAGTTTATTATCATAGGCAGCGCGCTAGCACTGCCTGAGTAAAGAACGATGTGGGCACAATGTGTTTTTTTTTCCGGGTTGCAGCGATAGCTAGCAACCTAGTAAAGAGACGATCACGTCCAATGTTAAGAAATATAAAAACCCATAGTTCCTAACAAAGGAGTCAGATCAAAACAAAAAGTACACCATTAGAACCGCCTTGTCCGAAACCCCTGTATAGGAAAACTTTCTGTCCCTTGGCTTGAATCCGGGTTGCAGCGGTACTAGTCCGGGTTGCAGCGGTAGCTAGCAACCTAGTAAGAGACGATCACGTCCAATGTTAAGAAATATAAAAACCCATAGTTCCTAACAAAGGAGTCAGATCAAAACAAAAAGTACACCATTAAAACCGCCTTGTCCGAAACCCCTGTATAGGAAACTTCTGTCCCTTGGCTTGAACAGCAAGGGAAATATATTGGCTTGAAAATCAAGAAAATTGACTTTAACCACGTTATTCTCCCCAAACGGGATATTTTTTTCTTTTTTTTTTCTTTTCCACAGATAGCTTGGCACTGGAACATCGTAGAGGGTTGTTCAATAGCTCATTTTAAAGGAAATTAATTGGGTTAAAAATCTATAGTAACTAAAATAAATTATTTCTAAAAGAGAATAAATTTTTCCACCAAAAACTGCATTTTTGATGTCTTAATAAAGATCGAACTCTTCCCTATACTAACTTGCATACGCAACTTCACTATAGTTAAGATTACAGTATTTATATTATGCATCATTATAACTTATGAAAGGTTCAAATGTTCGAAGATTATAGAGTTAAAAATTTTCCCACCCCGGAATCGAACCCGAGCCTTTTAAGTTAAAGTTAACTATCATAGCCACTAGACCATATTGAACCATAAAGAAGTATGATTTAAGAGCCATATGCGTATTATTATTTCACCATACCAATTATAATAAGGCCAAAACAAAATCGTCGACTTGCAACCTTACTTTTGACACATTAGTTAAATCTTCATCAGCCTTAAAAAATGTTTTGCTAGTTTTACATGAAAGAACGAACTTAGTCCATATACTACAATAAAGAACGACACCTTGCCCATGTTAACTAAAAACAAATAGGGATTATGTAATTTCTAATAGTATCATGGCTGTAGAGATGGCTGAAACCTAGTTACAATAAAAAAAGATCATTGGAATAACAAAATTGAATACCTTTGGAATTAGCTAGCTACTTGTTTAAAAGAAGAAAAAGCCGTAGGCTTTTCCTGTGTGTAATCAGTTTATTATCATAGGCAGCGCGCTAGCACTGCCTGAGTAAAGAACGATGTGGGCACAATGTGTTTTTTTTCCGGGTTGCAGCGGTAGCTAGCAACCTAGTAAGAGACGATCACGTCCAATGTTAAGAAATATAAAAACAAAATAGTTTCCTAACAAAGGAGCCAGATCAAAACAAAAAGTACACCATTAGAACCGCCTTGTCCGAAACCCCTGTATAGGAAACTTTCTGTCCCTTGGCTTGATTACAGTAAAGAACGATCTCTCTCCCATATTAACTGATATGTTACATTAAAAGACGATCATTGGAATAAAAGTTATTGCTTGCATTGGACTTAGTTAGCTACTTGATCGTTTGAGGTTCGTCTCTTACTATTTCAAAGAAGAAAAAGCCCTAGGCTTTTTCCTGTTTTGTAATATTTCCGGGTTGCAGCGGTAGCTAGCAACCTAGTAAGCCTAGCAACGAGAAAAACTAGTAAGAGACGATCACCTCCAATGTTAAGAAATATAAAAACCCGTAGCTCCTAAAAAAAGAGTCAGATCAAAAGAAAAAGTACACCATTAGAACCGCCTTGTCCAAATCCTCCATAAAGGAAACTTACCGCCCTTTGGCTTGAATAACAAAGAAAATATATTGGCTTGAAAATCAAGAAAATAGACTTTTACCACGTTATTCTCTCCCCAAACGGGATATTTTTTTCTTTTTTTTTCTTTTGTATCCAGAGATAGCTTGGCACTGGATCCGGGTTGCAGCGGTAGCTAGCAACCTAGTAAGAGACGATCACCTCCAATGTTAAGAAATATAAAACCCGTAGCTCCTAAAAAAGAGTCAGATCAAAACAAAAAGTACACCATTAGAACCGCCTTGTACAAATCCTCCATAAATATAATAAAGAACGAACTCTTGCCT
Source organism: Artemia sinica (assembly GCA_027921565.1). Taxonomy (NCBI): domain Eukaryota; kingdom Metazoa; phylum Arthropoda; class Branchiopoda; order Anostraca; family Artemiidae; genus Artemia; species Artemia sinica. The sequence continues at coordinate 44,569 of JAPEVW010000633.1, read as the reverse complement.
ATACTAAATTACACACTCAACTTAATTATAGTAAATGATATAGTAATGATATGGTTCTATTGATTTTTATAAAGGACCGATATAGTTCATCATAAATGGTATTTGTCAAAAAGGTTTTTGTATTATTATCCATTATTATGTAAAATGCATTAATTTGGGGGGGGGATTAACAAAAAAAATATTTGTTAACTGAAACTAGAATTATTCCTGAAAATTTTATTATAATAAAGAGCAAACTCTTGCCTATACTATATTAGATACTCAACTTAATTATAGTTAATGATATAGTAATAATATGGTTTTATTTATAGCTGAATTACAAATTAAAAGAAAACTACCCTGGCTGGATTCGAACCACCAACCTTTCCGTTATCGGCCGATCGTGCTAGCCACTTAGACTATGGCGTCATTAATTAAAGTTGTAAAATTAACAATATGATACATAAATAAAACAGTTCGTGGTATTTCAAAACGTTTGTGGTAACGAACTGTATAGTCAGAACGACTCGCCTCGATATACAGTAAAGAACGACCTCTTGCCTATACTAAATTTTTATAGGCCACTTACGTAATGTATAGTCTAGTACAGTTATATTTAAGGTCAATATATTAAAATTTTTCATTAAAAGACGATCATTGGAATAAAAACCAATCACATACATTGGATTTAGTTCGCTACTTTATTATTTGAGGCTAGTCTCTTACTATTTCAAAGAAGAAAAAGCCGTAGGCTTTTTCCTGTCTGTAATCACCCGGGTTGCAGCGGTAGCTAGCAACCTAGTAGGAGACGATCATGCCCTATAGTAAATACTAAAGTAACCCATAACTCCTGAAAAAACATTCAGATCCAATCCGGGTTGCAGCAGTAGCTAGCATCCGGGTTGTAGCGGTAGCTAGCAACCTAGTAAGAGACGATCACCTCCAATGTAAAGAAATATAAAACCCCCCAGCTCCTAAAAAAAATAGTCAGACCAAAACAAAAAGTATACCATTAGATTCGCCTTGTTCGAAACCTCTATAAAGGAAACTTACCGCCCTTTGGCTTGAATAACAAAGAAAATATATTGGCTTGAAAATCAAGCAAATTGACTTTTACCACGTTATTCTCCACAAACGGGGTATTTTTTTCTTTCCGCTTGATTTTTCTTCTCGGCTAGCTGGGCACTGGAAAATCATAGAGAGCTGTATAATAGCTCATTTTAAAGGAAATTGCAACATCTAGTCACTTTTGTAATTAAAAATAAAATACTTTTAAAAGTAGAATCAATTTTGTCAAAAAATTGCATGTTTGATGTGTTTTCATGCTGCAGTCTTTTCAAAGATATTTGAATTTTTTATAATAAAGAACGACCTCTTGCCTATACTAAATTTTTATAGGCCACTTAACTATAGTATAGGCTAGTACAGTTTTTATATTTAAGGTCAATATATTAAAATTTTCCACTAAAAGACGGTCATCGGAATAAAAACCCAATACATACATTTGATTTAGTTAGCTACTTGATTGTTTGAGGCTAGTCTCTTACTATTTCAAAGAAGAAAAAGCCATAGGCTTTTTCCCTGTTTGTAATCAATTAGAAAAAGTTCTACCTTTAATTACAGTAAAGAACGATCTCTTGCCCATATCAGGGTTGCAGCGGTAGCTAGCAACCTAGTAAGAGACGATCACCTCCAATGTTAAGAAATATAAAACCCCCCAACTCCTAAAAAAAAGAGTCAGATCAAAACAAAAAGTACACCTATAGAACCGCCTTGTCCGAAACCTCTATAAAGGATTTGAATTAAAGCTTAGGTTTAAAGCTTAGTAGAAAATCGGTGTTAGAAATCGGTCTTGCTTCAATAATCAAATATCTTTGATGAAACTGCAGTATGAAAAGACATTTAATTGCTTAAAGAGCAAAAAATGGTAATCGCAAATATATTTGTATATATTTTAACAAGGGATTACAACAATTTGAAAACCGTAAAAAGAAATCAAAAAGTTTGAAGCTTAGTAGAATTAGTTATTAGATATCGGATTTGCAGTATTATCAAATATCTTTGAATAGAAATCAGTATGAAAAGACATTAAATTGCGTAAAAAAGCAAAAAAAACTGATAATTGCAAAAATATTTGTATATTTTAACAAGGGATTACAACAATTCAAAAACCTAAAAAAAGTTTGAAGCCTAGTCGTACATATCGTTGTTAGAAATTGGAGTAGCTTCAACAATCAAATATATTTGAACACAATTAGTATGAAAAGACATTAAATTGCGTAAATAGGAAAAATTGGTAATTGAAAAAATGCTTCATATATTTTGACAAAGGATTGCAAGACACAGTATTGAAAGATATTAAATTGCGTAGTAAAGAGCCACTCACTGGTAATTTCAAAAATATTTGTTTATATTTTAACTAGGGATAACAACAATTCAAAAACATTACAAAAGAAAATTAAAAATTTGAAGCTTAGTAGAAAGTTGTTTGTTAGAAAAACACCTATTTCTTTTCTTATAAGCCCAATGGCTTTTTTCAGAAATGAAAAAAAGACTTGAAAATTGTTCAAGTTTAGTTCAGAATCGTTATAATAAAGAACGACCTCATGCCTATACTAAATTTTATACGCCACTGAATTATAGTATATGTTTGTAATTCCACAGATAGCTTGGCACTGGAACATCGTAGAGAGTTGTTCAATGGCTCATTTTAAAGGAAATTAATGGGGTTTAAAAATATTATATTAAAAGACGATCATTAGAAGAACAAACCATTGCATACATTGGACTTAGTTAGCTCCCTTATTCTTTGAGAGTCGTCTCTTACTACTCCAAAGAAGAAAAAGCCGTAGGCTTTTTCCTGTTTGGTAATCAGGGTTTACATAATCTGGGTTTGTCAATCCGGGTTGCATTACTTACATTAAAGACGAATTACATTAAATCTGGGTTGCAGCGGTAGTATAATAAAGAACGACCTCTTGCCTATGCTAAATTTTATAGGCCACTTAACTATAGTATATCCGGGTTGCAGCGGTAGCTAGCAACTTAGTAAGAGACGATCACGTCCAATGTTAAGAAATATAAAAACCCCTGACTCCTAAGAAAAGAGTCAGATCAAAACAAAATTACACCATTAGAACCGCCTTGTTCAAAACCCCTATATAGGAAACTTATCACTCTTTGGCTTGAATAACAAAGAAAATATATTGGCTTGAAAATCAAGAAAATTTACCTTAACCACGTTATTCTCCACAAACAGGATATTTTTTTCTTTCCGCTTTTTTTTTCCTCCTCAACTAGCTGGGCACTGGAAAATCATAGAGAGCTGTATAATAGCTCATTTGAAAGGAAATTGCAACATCTAGTCACTTTTTTTAACTAAAATAAAATATTTTTTAAAGTAGTATATATACAAGGCCCACTTTTAGTCACGAAACAAGGACAATTGGTAGTAATATTGCCCAAGTCCTCAACGCTCTCTCTTTTCATTAATGGAAGGGAGTATATGCATATGCTAATTTCTTTTTTATTACATAAAGGCTCGATCATCGAATTTAAGCTGAAACTAAGTAAAGGACAATTATGCCTCCATATATTCACAGTGATGTATTAGATTTCCCATTACATCTGTAAACTGTTCCACAGTTGCCGGTCCATACCTTGGAAGCTTTTCACTAAACATGCAACATTTCTTTTGGATATTACTATGAAGTTTTGCGACAGCATCTCTAGCTGACTTTTCAACAAAATCTATTCTTTCAGAGATAATTTTAATCTTTAATTTAGAATATTTTTCGTAATCCCGGTAAAACATTCGTAAAATGTTTCTCAATTTACAAAGATCAGCCTGTGCGTTCTTTGCAGCTTGTGTAAACTGCAAAAATATCTATGGTATCCGAGCAATAGTTTGAATATTTCAAAACAAGCTAGAAAAATACCTTAAAATGTTAAAATTAGTCTTATTTTTGGTTAGGTTCTAACTACCCAATGTGGGATTGACTATGTAGTTTCAGACCAAAAAATTCCATTTTTTAATATATTTTATTTTTCAGTTTTCTAATCGCTAAAGTTATTATGTAAACTGCAAAAATATTTATGATATCTGAGCAATAATTTTAATCTTTTCATTCAAACTAACAAAATACCTGAAAATTTCAAAATTAGTTTTACTTTTTGTTAGGTTATGGATACTCGATACGAGTCATAAGAAGTGTTAATTAGATGAAAAATATTATCTCGTGTTTTGTAATAATCTCTTGTTTTGTAATAAGATGCCTTCTATGCGAGTTATTATACGTAATTTAAAAAAACAGTACTATACAAAAAACAGAGACAACATCTTGAAAAGAGAAAAGCAAAGGTATTCAACTGACAAGGCGTATCGAGATGCGAAAATTGATAGTGACAAACAGCGCTATTTTAATGATGTAGTTTATAGACATGCAAAATTGAGACAGCCAAATAAAAGAGTAAGGAACGGTATGATAATGATGAAGATTACAGAGAAGCAACAATTGAGCAGGCTAGACAAAAGATCAAGGAGCGTTATCACAATGATGAAGATTACCGAAAAAATATATAAGAAAAAGTTGCTACCAGAATAATGGGTAGATACTGGGGTGACAAAAGCTATAATGAAAAAAATTTAATTCTCTGCGAGGTTGTACCGAAGAACGCATAAGGACAAAGGGAAAAATTACATTCAGAAATACAAGAAGATGGCAAAAATGCAGGCTGATCTTCGTAAATTGAGAAACATTTTACGCATGTTTAACCAGGATCACAAAAAGCATTCAAAATTACAGATTAAAATTCTCTTTGAAAGAGCGGATGCTGTTGAAAAGTCGGCTAGAAATGCTTTGGCAAAACTTCATAGTAATATCCAAAAGAAATGTTGTCAGTTTAATGAAAAGCTTCCAAGGTATGGATTGGCAACTACGGAACAGTTTATAGATGCAATGGAAAATGTTCGACAACACAGTGAATATACGGAGGCATACTTCTTAGAAAACTCGTATATTAATTACATTAAAAGACGATCATTGGAATAACAAGCCATTGCTGACATTGAACTTAGTTAGATACTTGATTGTTAAAAGTTCGTCTCTTACTCTTTCAATGAAGAGAAAGCCGTAGGCTTTTCCTGTTTGTAATCATATAGCATAAAACAAACCCCGGTTGTAACTGACGTCATTACATAATCCGGGTTGCAGCGGTAGCTAGCAATCTAGTAAGAGACGATCACGTCCAATGTTAAGAAATATAAAAACCCATAGTTCCTAAAAAAGGAGTCAGATCAAAACAAAAAGTACACCAGTAGAACCGCCTTGTCCGAAATCCCTGTATAGGAAACTTTCTGTCCCTTGGCTTGAACAGCAAGGGAAATATATTGGCTTGATTATTATAGTATTGGTTAGTAATTCAACAGATAGCATGGCACTGGGACATCGTAGAGAGTTGTTCAATGGCTCATTTTAAAGGAAATTAATGGGATTAAAAACCTTTTGTAATTAAAACAAATTATTTTATTGCATTAAGAAATTTTAATTATCATCATAAGTAAAATTTCCCACACAGAAATTGATTATAATAAAGATTACTATATAAAAAGCGACAAAGATGTAAATGGTCTCATTCATGATTACATAATGGTTAAAATCAAAGCAAGCTACACGCAAGTTAAAAAAAACAGTACTACACAAATAACAGAGATAGCATCTTGAAAAGGGAAAAGCAAAGGTATTCAACCGACCAGGCGTATCGAGAAGTAAAAATTGAGAGAGCCAAACAAAACATCAAGGAGCGTTATCACAATGATGAAGTTTATAGAGAGACGACAATTCAGCAAGCTAGATAAAAGATCAAGGAGCGTTATCACACTGATGAACTTTATAGAGAAGCAACAATTAAGCAAGCTAGACAAAAAAAAACAACGAACGGTATGATAATGATGATGATTATAGAGAAGTAACAATTGAGTAGGCTTGACAAAAGATCAAGGAGCGTTTTCACAATGATGAAGTTTATAGAGAGGCAACAATTCAGCAAGCTAGAGAAAAGACATTAACATAGCAAAAGTAGATAAATCTGAAGCACTAAATATTAATTTAAACACTAAGAAAGCATTACTAACATTTCCATAATATTTACAACTTCTACAATAATAAATAATCGTTTCTCTGATTCTTCTTCCATTTATATTAAGAAATTATAATAAAGAACGACCTTTTGCCTATACTAAATTTTATACGCCACTTAAATATAGTATAGCTTAGTAATTCAACAGATAGCGTGCACTGGAACATCGTAGAGAGTTGTTCAATGGTTCATTTTAAAGGAAATTAATGTTATAATAAAGAATCTGGGTTGCAGCGGTAGCTAGCAACCTAGTAAGAGACGATCACGTCCAATTTATAATAAAAAATTGAACTCTTCCCTATACTAACTTGCATAAGCAACTTCACTATAGTTAAGATTACAGTATTTATATTATACATCATTATAAATTATAAAAAGGTTCAAATGTTCGAAGATTAAAAATTTTCCCACACCGGGAATCGAACCGGGCCTGTTAAGTGAAAGTTAACTATCCTAGCCACTAAACCATATGGGATCATAACGAAGTATGATTTAAGAGCCATATGCATATTATTATTTTTACATAAAGGACCGATATAGTTCATCATACATGGCATTTGTCAATTAGGTTTTTTTATAAAATTATCCAATATTATGTAAAATGCAGTATTATTTTTTTTTTTGGGGGGGGGGGGGGTTAACAAAAAATTTATTTGTTAAATGAAGCTAGAATAATTCCTGAAAATTTTAAATATAATAATTTTATTTAACAGCAAACTGCAAAAATATTTATGATGTATGAGCAATAATTTCAATTTTTAATTCAAACCAGAAAAATACCTGAAAATTTTAAAATTATTATGGTTTTAATTTCGCCTAAAGTGACTCGATACACCATATTATCAGGTGTAAATCATAATATTTTCCATACCAGGAATCGAACTCGAGCCACTGGGTAAGAGTCAGCTATTTACATAAAAGACTGATATAGTTCTAGCTTATCTGCTTGCCCCATACCCCAGATAAGCAACATTTCACAAAAGATGCTTGTATTATCTTATTTTTATTCACTATGCGCTGTAGTTTTTCTTTACTAGGTTCCATCTATATTCGTTGAAACTTACATAGCCCCATTTATAATGAACTATATCGATCCATTATGTTTGTCTTATTATATCTTGTGGATAGATAACCGTATATAAATAATGCATTCACTTATTACTTCATATATAGTTACTACCTACGAATATGACGTCACTGATCAAGATTGGCCATAAAAATGCAGTTTTTAGTGTATATAATAAAGAACTAACTCTTTCCTATACTAACTTGTATAGGCAACTTAACTATAGTATAGGCTTGTACAGTTATCCGGGTTGCAGCGGTAGCTAGCAACCTAGTAAGAGACGATCACGTCCAATGTTAAGAAATATAAAAACCCATAGTTCCTAACAAAGGAGTCAGATCAAAACAAAAAGTACACTATTAGAACCGCCTTGTCCGAAACCCCTGTATAGGAAACTTTCTGTCCCTTGGCTTGAACAGCAAGGGAAATATATTGGCTTGAAAATCAAGAAAATTGACTTTAACCACGTTATTCTCCCCAAACGGGATATTTTTTTCTCTTTTCTTTTTTTTTCTTTTCCACGAATAGCTTGGCACTGGAACATCGTAGAGGGTTGTTCAATAGCTCATTTTAAAGGAAATTAATTGGGTTTAAAAAACCTTTTGTAACTAAAATAAATTATTTCTAAAGAGAATAAATTTTTCCACCAAAAACTGCATTTTCGATGTCTTTTCACACTGCAGTCTTTCAAACATAATCGTATACCAGCGGTAAGATTTGAACCTAGGCCTCCGAAGAGACTGGTAGCTAACACCAGTGCCTTGGACCACTCGGCCAGGTTGCCTCTCATAAATAACTATATATGTGAATCTGGGTTGCAGCAGTAGCTAGCAATCTAGTAAGAGACGATCAGTCCAATGCTAAGAAATATAACAAAACTCCTAAAATAGAGTAAAATCAAAACAAAAGTACATCATTAGAATTACCTTTTCTGAAACCCTACTAGATAAATATTGAATGTCGTCATAGTTTTATATTAGAGCTATGACGTGAATAGAAAAACACGAAAATTATATTGTTGTTTCTGAAGACGTCATGAAATAATAATCATTGCGCTATGACGTCAATAAAATCATTACGCTGTGACGTCATAATTACTATATAAGAAGCGTCAGAACTTTAAATGTTCACATTCATAAATACATAATGGTTTCAATCAAGCAAGCTGCACGCAAATTGAAAAAAGAGTACTACACAAACAACAGAGATAGTATCTTGAAAAGAGAAAAGCAAAGGTATTCAACCGACCACCAGGCGCATCGAGAAGTAAAAATTGAGAGAGCAAAACAAAGGTATTCAACCGACCAGGGCGTATCGAGAAGTAATAATTGAGAGAGCAAAACAAAGGTATTCAACCGACCAGGCGTATCGAGAAGTAATAATTGAGAGAGCAAAACAAAACAGCAAGATGTGTTATCAACAATGATGAAGATTATAGACATGCAAAACTTGAGACAGCCAAACAAAAGTTCAAGGAGAGTTATCACAATGATGAAGATTACCGCATCAAATATAAGAAAAACAAAAGCAAAGGTATTCAACCGTCCAGGTCTATCGAGAAGTAAAAAATTGAGACAGCCAAAGAGAAGATCAAGGAGCGTTACTGGGGTGACAAAATCTATAATGACAAAATTAAATTCTCTGCGAGGTTGTACCGAAGAACGCATAAGGACAAAGGGAAAAATTACATTCAGAAATACAAGAAGATGGCAAAAATGCAGGCTGATCTTTGTAAATTGAGAAACATTTTACGCATGATTTATCGGGATCACGAAAAGTATTCAAAATTACAGATTAAAATTCTCTTTGAAAGAGCGGATGCTGTTGAAAAGTCGGCTAGAAATTCCTTGGCAAAGCTTCATAGTAATATCCAAAAGAAATGTTGTCAGTTTTAACGAAAAGCTTCCAAGGTATGGATTGGCAACTGCGGAAGAGTTTATAGATGCAATGGAAAATGTTCGACAACACAGTGAATATACGGAGGCGTACTTCTTAGAAAATTCGTATATTAATTTTGGAAGGAGCAATTGCAGTTTATGTAGCAGCAATAAAAATATATATACAAGCATACCTATCAACAGCGAAGGAAAAGCAATGTTTTTCAATTATGGCGATAACGAGCCTGTTAGGGTTATTAGTAAATTTGTTTGTAAGACTAATGATTTAGAACAAATTCCTGGAACACCGACTCAAGAAAAAAGCATTTCTAACTGTGTTTTAAACAGTTCGTTTAGTTCTACTGAATATTTTTATAATAAAGAACGAACTCTTGCCTATAATAGATTAGATACTCAACTTAATTATCCGGGTTGCAGCGGTAGCTAGCAACCTAGTAAGAGACGATCACGTCCAATGTTAAGAAATATAAAAACCCATAGTTCCTAAAAAGGAGTCAGATCAAAACAAAAGTACACCATTAGAACCGCCTTGTCCAAAACCCCTGTATAGGAAACTTTCTGTCCCTTGGCTTGAACAGCAAGGGAAATATATTGGCTTGAAAATCAAGAAAAGTGACTTTAACCACGTTATTCTCCCCAAACGGGATATTTTTTTCTTTTTTTCTTTTTTTTCTTTTCCACAGATAGCTTGGCACTGGAACATCGTAGAGGGTTGTTCAATAGCTCATTTTAAAGTAAATTAATTGGGTTAAAAACCTTTTGTAACTAAAATAAATTAATTTCTAAAAGAGAATAAATTTTTCCACCAAAAACTGCATTTTCGATGTCTTTTCACACTCCAGTCTTTCAAACATAATCGTATACCAGCGGTAAGATTTGAACCCACGCCTCCGAAGAGACTGGTGGCTAACACCAGTGCCTTGGACCACTCGGCCAGGCTGCCTCTCATAAATAAATATATATGTGAATTTGGGTTGCAGCAGTAGCTAGCAACCTAGTAAGAGATGATCAGTCCAATGCTAAGAAATATAACAAAACTCCTAGAAATAGAGTCAGATCAAAACAAAAGTACATCATTAGAATTACCTTGTCTGAAACCCTACTAGATAAATAATGAATGTCATCATAGTTTTATATTATCCGGGTTGCAGCGGTAGCTAGCAACCTAGTAAGAGACGATCACGTCCAATGTTAAGAAATATAAAAACCCATAGTTTTTCCTAACAAAGGAGTCAGATCAAAACATTACAATAAGGAACGAACTTTAACCCATAGTAACTTAAGTATTAAATCAAACGGTTCGTTGTCATAGAAAAAGAGCTGTGGTAATGGCTCATTTTAAAGGAAACTGCTGTATATAGAAACCTTTTGTAATTAACAAAATTAATTATTATTATAAAACAAATTATTACGATGTGGTAAAGAACTAACTCTAGGCGATAGCAACTAATTTAATTTTGAAAAGAAAGAATTACAGCAGAAACCTAAATGGTAGTATAAGTAAGCTACATTTAATAACAACCGTCCACCAGGATTTGAACTCGGATCGCAGGATTCAAAGTCTTAAGTGCTAACCACTACACCAAGAAAATGTTCATATAACAAAGAATTTTAACAGTATATGATAACATATAGACCAAACTCTAACCATCAGTATTGTCTATCAGATCGTTTTAACGAACTTTATAGCAATTTTATACATTAAAAGACGATCATTGGAATAAAAATTATTGCATACATTGGACTTAGTTAGACTACTTGATCGTTTGAGGTTCGTCTCTTACTATTTCAAAGAAGAAAAAGCCGTAGGCTTTTTCCTGTTTGTAATATCCGGGTTGCAGCGGTAGCTAGCAACCTAGTAAGAGACGATCACGTCAAATGTTAAGAAATATAAAAACCCATAGTTTACAATAATTACAATAAAGAGCGTGTATGGGCGTGAGGAGTGGTTATATCATCATAGTAGTAGCTATAGCTGCAATCTAGTAAAAAAGTCCAATTGCCAAAGCCAAAAGCGGTGGCGTAATCTTGTGAAAGTTCAGGTTGCAGCGGTAGCTAGCAACCTAGTAAGAGACGTTCACATCTCGTAGTAAAAACAAAATAGCCCATAACTCCTAAAACTACAGTCAGATCAAATATATAATAAAGATCGAACTCTTCCCTATACTAACATGCATAGGCAACTTCAATATAGTGAAGATCACAGTATTTATATTATACATCATTATAAATTATAAAAGGTTTGAATGTTCGAAGATTATAGAGTTTAAAAATTTTCCCACACCGGGAATCAAAAACCCGGTCCTCCTAAGTGAAAGTTAACTATCCTAGCCATTAGACCAAATGGGACCATAAAGAAGTATGATTTAAGAACCATATGCATATTATTATTTCACCATATAATAAGGCCAAAACAAAAATCATCAAATTGCAACCTTACTTTTGACACATCAGTTAAATCTTCATTAGACTTAAAAACTGTTTTGCTAGTTTTGCAGTAAAGAACGAACCGTAGCCCATAGTAGCAGAAATAAGAATATTTAGGTTGCAGCGGTAGCTAGCAACCTATTAATTACATAATCTGGGTTGCAGTGGTAGCTAGCAACCTAGTAAGAAACGCACAATTAAAAGATGATCATCAGAAGAACAAACCATTGCTTATATTGGACTTAGTTAGCTGCCTGATTCTTTGAGGTTCGTCTCTACTATTCCAATGAAGTATAATAAAGAACGGCCTTTGGGCCTATGCTAATTTTTATGCGCCACTTAATTATAAAAGTATAGGTTAGTAATTCCACAGATATCTTGGCACTGGAACATCGTAGAGAGTTTTTCAATGGCTCATTATAATGGCAGTTAACGAGGTTAAAAACCTTTTATAACTAAAAAAAAAATATTTTTAAAACAGAATAAATTTTTACCTAGAAACTGCATTTTTGATTTCTGTTGACACTGCAGTCTTTCCAAAGGTATTTGATTTTGTGAAGCAATCAAAAAGTTCTTGGTAAAGTTATTAAAAGACGATCATCAGAAGAATAGAACATTTTATACATTGAACTTAGTTAGCTACCTAATTCTTTGAGATTTGTCCCTTACTACTCCAAAGAAGATCCGGGTTGCAGCAGTAGCTAGCAACCTAGTAAAAGACAATCACGTCCAATGTTAAGAAATATAAAAAACCCCTAACTCCTAAAAAAAGAGTCAGATCAAAACAAATATTCATCAATGACGTCATAGTTGTTGGATGTAGTTCGTACATCAATGCTCGATCATCGAATTTAAGCTGATAAAACTAAGTAAAGAACAATTGTGCCTCCATATATTCAAATTGACGTAAGATTTCCCATTACATCTTTAAACTGTTCCACAGTTGCCGGTCCATACCCTGGAAGCTTTTTCATTAAACATGCAACATTTCTTTTTGATATTACTATGAAGTTTTGCGAAAGCACCTCTAGCCGACTTTTCAACGAAATCCATTCTTTCAGAGATAAATTTAATCTTTAATTTTTGAAAATTTTTCGTAATCCCGGAAAAACATTTGTCAAATTTTTATAATCAAGAACGACCTCTTGCCTATACTAAATTTTATACGCTACTTAATTTTAGTATAGGTTAATAAATCGACAGATAGCTTGGCACTGGAACATCGTAGAGAGTTGTTTAATGGCTCATTTTAAAGAATATTAATGGGGTTAAAAACCTTTTGTAATTAAAAGAAATTATATTCAAAATAGAATTATAGTAAAGAACGATTTGAAAATATATTTTCTAAGGTATGTTTTATATAAGAGATCATTAATTTTAAATATCCGGGTTGCAGCGTCGTTCTCTACGCCGAACCTCGGCAGGAGCCTTAAGTCAAAATAAATAAGTCAAGGGTTGCAGCGGTAGCTAGCAACCTAGTAAGAAACGTCACGTCCAATATTAAGAAATATAAAAACCCATAAATCCTAAAAAGAGGGTCAAAGCAAAATAAAAGTACAACATTAGAACCGCCGTGTCAGAAATACCTTTATAGGAATTCCGGGGTTGCAGCGGTAGCTAGCAACCTAGTAAGAGACGATCACGTCCAATGTTAAGAAATACAAAAACTCATAGCTGCTAAAAAAGAGTCAGATCAAAACAAAAAGTACACCATTAGAACCGTTTTGTCTGAAACCCCTGTATAGGTAACTTTCTGTCCCTTGGCTTGAACAGCAAGGAAAATATATTGGCTTAAAAATCAAGACAAAGAGTCAGATCAAAACAAAAGTAAACCAATAGAACTGCCTTATCCAAAACCCCTGTATAGAAAATTTTCTGTCCTTTGGTTTGAACAGGAAGGGAAACATATTGCTTGAAAATCAAGAAAAGTGGCAGCTACTACAGCCTTCTAGCTAAACGGCATCTTTTTTTTCTTTAGTCTTTTTTTCTTCCACTGATAGCTTGGCACTGGAATATCGTAGAGAGTTTTTCATTACATTAAAAGACGATCATTGGAATAGCATACCGCTGCATACATTCGACTTAGTTATCTACTTGATTGCTTGAGGTTCGTCTCTTTCTATTTCAAAGAAGAAAATGCCGTAGGCTTTTCTTGTTTGTAATGATATAGCATAAAACGAAACCCAAGTTGTAACTGATATCATCCAGGTTGTTATGGTAAAGAATATCCGGTATAAGGTAAATCCTTGAAAATAATATAGCATTATCCGGGTTGCAGCGGCAGCTAGCAACCTAGTAAGAGACGATCACGTCCAATGTTAAGAAATAAAAAAAACCTTAGCTCCTAAAATTTTATCAAGATCATGAATAAAAGCCGGTGTATTTTTTCAATGTACAATATCTTTGAAGTTAAAAGTCGAATAGTTTCTTATCAATCTTTCGTCCATTGCAGCCTTTATAGGACTGTGACTATGATAGAGCAGTGTACTATATTTTACTATACTTTTGCAACATGGGGATTAACAATTCACTACCGCGATCCGTTTGAATTTTTTTATATTGAATCCTGTTCGAGAATACTTTCAATGGCCCGAGCAACTTCAACACCTCTCTTTGATCGCAATGGAATTGCATATTCATAGTGACTATAAACACTGATTGCAAGTAGGACGTACTTTTACTGTGTATTGTGACGCCGTTGAAGCTCATCTAGAGTCAGGGAGATCTGCTTGCATTATATGCAATGAGTAAAAGGCTTTAGTTTTTCGATATTGATTGGCACGAAGTCTATGATTTCTATGCAGAGTGTAACTTGATTCATTTTGTAGATAGTCTTGTACACTTATAGTGTGAACACCAGTGACCTTGGAAAGAGTGGTGGGGGAACTTAAACTCCCCGCCTCACCAATATTTTCATAAACACCTTTCAGAACTTCAACCATTTTGAACGTAAACACGTTGTGTAACGTCCGCTACCCTTTTGTATACTGGCTGTTGATGATGGTGGTGGTGGTGACGTTGACTTGATACGTTCTTCGCTTTTGTCTAGCTATCAGTGGTGTGCTAGTATTTTCCAAAATTTATTTAAAATCTTCTTCTTCAAGTTCATATTTTAATGGTGGTGGTGATGGTGTTGACAATGATGCATGTTCATTTAATTTTTTAGAATTTGTCTATTGCCAATAAGACTTTTGGGGAAGTTTAATGTATTTAGAAAGTTGTATAGATGAGTGTCAAATGATAATAGTCCTTTACGATTTGTAAACCATATCATAGATTAAATCAAGTAGATTATAGCTCTTGCCCTGAATTATAATCTTCCCCGTTGCTCTCAACTTGAATATGATCTTGACCACTTTCCAAGAGATAGGCTAGGAGTCGTTTACTTTGTTCACGATATGAGTGGGGCATTAGATTTCCAATTTTCAATACAATTGAATCCAATTCCTCCTTCTTTAATTGTGTTCCAGCAGCAGACTCTTGAGGAGATGATTCTTTTTTTTAGGTCAATACCACCAGCAGCAGTGGGCTTCGAGCTATAGGACTTGTGTTTGTCCACTCGGCGAAGTGCATCTTGAAGTAAAAACAGTTTTTTTTTATCATCCTCAATGTTCTCATTGTCAAGGAATTTACTCAGATTGTTCTCAAAGTGTTTCGACGGGTGAGAGAGCGAGTTCTATTGGAGTCAGTTTATAGGGTTTTGCCATTCTCTCTCTTTAGAGAAAACTGTTTACAAGTCCTGCAATTATTGGCAGTAAAAGTGTGCAAAAGCTAGCGCCCGCCTGAAGAAGTCGTTTCCTTTTAAAATTCTTTCCTTTCTTTTTAGAGGCCAATGTACGTACAATGGAATGATGTTGCTTTGCCTGTTGCTTACTACTTCTGGCAGTTGAACATTACCCTCGATCAATTTAAACAAAGTTCGGATATTAGATTAATGAAATCATTGTCAATAACCGTGTTTGAGTATTGCTTTCCTAAGCGGAGGTTTTGAAGTGCTTAGAACTGAAAACAAATGTCTATTTTCATGTAGTTTCTTCAGTGTCATTATAGCAACTAATAGGTCTTTTTAGTGTTTCACGGGGGAGATATACTGTAATTTCATTGTCAAAAATATCTGTGACTACACGCAGATCCTCGGTGTATTTTGATTAAGATCCAATAGGATGTAGCCGTAGGGTTTTATTAGTTGCCTGATTGTATGCTGAGAGCAGAAATTTGGGGGCTCCTGGATAGATTTGTTTATTGAGAGTTACTAGTGAGCTAGAATCACGAACAACTCTGTAGATGATATAGTAGGTACAGTAGTTCAATGCAAGTGTTCGCATACATTTGCTCTGATGAAAGAGATTGTGTAGAACCAGAGTAACGGAAATCTGTTCATGATGAGAGCGAACAGTGAACAATTGTAGCATTTCCTGGGACCATTGTTCAATAGATTCAGCCAGATCGTCAATGATCACCAAGAGTTTGGTTCAATAATGCTGAAAACATCAAGTCCCTGTATGAATTGTATCTGCACCAACCCCGTCGTGGCAATCGCTTTTATTTTATCGTATGACTCCTGCCAAATACTGTAACAATAGTAGATTTTTTTCGGCTTTACCACAAACATTTTATCGTAATTTTTAATTATTTTAGTTAAGAGTGTTGTTTTGCCTGACATTGACGGTCCACACAGAAACGATCTGAATGGTGTTTTAAATTGATACATGTTCCCTTCAACACTTCACCTAGACAACTAACTGTAGACTATGGCTGTCTAATGACTCAATAATTTCCCTATTACTACTACTACTACTACTCCGTTCAAGAATAATAATAATAATAATAATAATAATAATGAGAAGAAGAAGACGAATAAAGAATAATATTTTCTTTTATTAAACATAAAAAAGTAACAATACTTTTAAAAAATACTACATTGAAAAAGGCACATTAAACATGAAAAAAATACACTTTTTAATTTATTTATAATAAAAAATACAACATTTACATACCCACTAGAAAAAAAACACTTAAATAAATACACTTTTTTTTTGTTTATTTATTTATAAAAAAATACAACATTTATTGGAATAAAGCACTTGAAATATCACTATTATTTACAGCATTTTAAATTTTGGGATCCCCCTCCCCCCGGGGGGGCGGCCGTTGCGGCGGCCGGGGCGGTCCGGGAAGCGCCCGGGCGCCGGGGCCCGCTGTGGTGGGCCCGGGCCGGAGCTGGCATTAAATACTGGAAATTGATCTGCCTTGCACACACACACACACACATTGTAAATGTGTTTGTGATAAAGAATTAAAAAGAATTTTAAAAACACCCAATTACCCAAAAAACCCTCCCACCCAATTTATACTTTTTTTTAATGAATTTAAGTTAATTTTTCTAGACCGAGTTGTTTTCTGTACTCTATACATTCAACTCGGTCTGAAATTAAATAATGACCGTGTGGTAGTACCTTCACACCATCCTCAAGCACATAGACTTTGTCCGATATGGCCGACATGGCGTTTTTCTCAACTCTAACTATGTAGTTTTTAAATTGTAAAGAGCGAATCGCCATGACTTTCGCCCTTGGCACTAAACTACGTTCCACACAGTTTCTATACACACTCATGTCGAAATTTATTTTTACAAAGTGTGTAGGTACCCCCTTGCAAACTTGTTTGATATCCTTGCCGTGCGTTTCCACACAGTATACCTTCGGACCAGGAATTACACCACTGGATATCAGATCGCTACCCGTTTTCAGATTTTAGCATTAACAATTGATTTGGGGCCTGGCGTTTCACTAGCTCTGGGTAGAAGGATTCGTCCCATTAGTGTAGTCCATTCGGGAGCTAATGTACTCGCCATTTTCCAAATCATTCAATAGATTTTCAGTTTTGACTTTTAACAGGAGTGAATCAGTGTCCCCGTAATACACTTGAACTTGTCGCTCAATCGGCCACTGTACCTTGCATACATTATAATAAAATGACAACATGAGTTTCTTGGATATTTCAGTTATTGCACTTCCGCCCTGCAATATTTTTATTTAATACATGTTTCTTTTCTTGCGATGTAGGAGCACCATATTAGAGTCTATGATTGTGACGATGTGAAGTTTGGATCCGCAATGATTCGAGTACAATCTTTGGGGTTGGTTACAATGTCACATCGACATCTGTGTCGTACGCTCTCGCACATTTTACCGAAAGCTGAGTTCAAAATGAGATTTTATATGATTCTCTTTTTCAACTTTCGTTTCGCTTGTGAACGCTTACTGACAAAGGTGTCAATAAACGTTTTCATGTAAGGCTTTTGATCAAATTGAGGCTCTCTATGAATCTTTGTGACCTTGAAACCATTGGACACCATCCATTCAATAGCACGTGATGAACAATGATATTCTGTTTCGGGTTAAGGTCGGCAATTAGTTTTTTGTTTTGAAGGTACCCAGTGCATACTCCCGTCCTCTACTAAAGATAAATTGTAGGGGCTCAGAGAGTCCCTACCCACCGGTCTATTTATGCACGGAAAAACAAAGTCTTTTACCGAGTCATGGATTTCCATGGGTATTTCAACCCGTCAATTTCAAAAAAACCATCCCTGTGCCCCATTCTCCTCAACACTGGCAATGTCAGGGAAATTCGAAGCACACGGATTGTCAAACCATTTATAATTGCCACACAGGCAAACAGTAGTGAGACATTGCCGATGGGTAAAGAGAATTCATATCCAAAAAAACTGCGTCCGACTTTTCATCGGTGTGCTGTCCACTCTCGGATCAGTTTTCATGATACGATCCCCGTGAAAAACATACCCACCCCTCATTGATCTCTCTACAAACAGATGTGATCCACATCGGTGATCATTGTCTCAAGGTCGTACAAGACCTATTTCTTCTTTGCTGATTTTAAGTATCAAGTCCATCTCCAAATGGGGAGTGGAAAAATAATACCTAAATCCAACCAAAATTCCCCATAGATTTTATCCGTATTTTTGCACACAATGTCCAGAAGAGTGAGTACGTCACTGGCCAAGTAAGTTTACAATAATCCCACCCATTTTTACATCCGCCCTTTGCCTAAACCCTCTTAGCAAATTCGTAGTCGCTAGTGGTGCACTCACTCTCAGTAAGAGAATTGTAAAAAGCTTCAATGGGTGGTAGTGACACCTCATCTAGCCTCGAGCCAGAGTTGTAATAATCATATGGATATATACCCTTACACGTTAATAAATCATACATTTCATCATCGGGGAAACGCTGTTTAAGGAGGGGGAAGCTATCAAAAATTATCACTTTTCTGCACCTGAATCAATTGACTTAAAGATTTGGGGAAGAAAAGCTGAAAGAGTCTAAAAAATGGATTTTATTCAGGCACGTGTTACCCTTGTCAACTGTTTTTTCCACATGAATTCTAGCAGCAGTAGCTTCTCCGATGATTTGGGTATGATATTATATGAAAAAGAACCATCTATCCATGCGTCATCTACAACTCCTCCCTTGGCAATGCGGGCCAACGCCGGAAGAACAAACTTTAAGTCGTATTGGAATTGTGTATAAAAACAGGTACGAAATATTGTTGTCTAACGTTTAAATTGCATGACTGGTGTGCTACCCCTCTAAAGTTACTCCCTCCCGATGTATTTCCTGCCACAAATGATCATGGTCGATCACCTTCCTCCTCCCCCCATTCCCAACACCATCATCAAATCCCCCTTTGCAAACACCAACACATTTTACGATTTTTAATGGCCACTATGTCATCTGGTGATAGGAGCATAGGATAGTTTGTATAACGAAGGCGCGAAATGGCACCGTTCGCTGTTTTGATTAGACTGACCAATGCCGAGCGCATGAAGTCTTCACCGTCACTCAACATCTCAACTACATTCAGCACTTGCATGGTATTATTGGAATCTCGTTGCGCGTGAGCGTAAGAGACCCCTATGGCTTCATGTATTTTAACACGATTTGAAATTTGACGGATCGCACACGTCTGTCAGTTTAGCTTCGCAGTCTAAAGCGATCTTATTGCTCTGCAGGAGCGGTTTTGAAAATTTTTAAAACGTAAGATCGCTCTATCTCCGCTTACCGTCTCCACAGCCTGGTATCCATGACGTTTACAGTGTTTCATGTGATGCTTTAACTTTAAATCAGTCCAAGAGAAAAAAAAATCTGGACAGAGAGACATGTTGGACAGTAATAAACGTACACCACCACATTTTTTACCCTCACTTAGAACCCTACTAATATCCGTAATTGGATTGAAATGACCAATTGAATCGGAGTCTGTGGGTGGTTTTGGGGTGTGTAGAAGCCACACCCAGTGTTCTACTGATTCAAATGAAGGAGCCCGCACTGGAAAAAATAATACACCCTTCTTATCGGAACGCTGACCTCTTCAAATTGTGTTTTTCATACTGTAACACCGTGACACCAATCTTTAAATGTGCATTAGCCCGCTCAAAAATATCTATTCCTTTTAGTGTCACGGGAAATTGACCATTTAAACAATTAAAATTTACTTTGGGGAACTTTGAAACCCTCCCTCCCCTACCATTAACTGCCATTTTATCCAACTTTTTCTTAGTGGCATCTATTCGAAGTGGTCTGTATGCTGCAAATTAAAAATGCATACTTGAAACACTGCAGCCTCGTATCGAAAACAGATTCGTTGTATCCCCCTACACCCCTCTAAATCTGAATGATATTTTAATTCAATACCCCTCTCCCTATGCCACCTCTTTACAATAAAATCCTTTTTAAAACCTACATATATTAACATTTTTTTTTAAACTTTTCAATAAATAAACCACAAAATCCAGATCCACTACCCCCTCTCGTTATAATTTTCCCACTTACTTTGAAATACTATTAGCCCAATTTAGAAAAACCCCTCCCCATAAGTTTGATAAATGCGGGTGAATTGCCAACATCTCTGTGTGCAAGTATTTCGAATACATCTCACCCGTACTTTCATTTAAAAAAAATATTTTTAGTGCTATTGATGCTTATAAACTGACCCCCCACTACCCACATCCCCATTTGTTTGTTCAAGAATGGCTCGAATCTTATCAGTATATGAATGTGTAATGGTCAAGGGATCTGTTATTATATCCCCCGACACTAAGAGTTGAAGGGTCACCGAATTTGGCGCTGTCAGACCAATGTGTGGTGCAAGGCAGAGTTGGACAGAAAAAATCTGGAAGAGGGGATACTGTTGCTGTTGTTGTTGTATTACTACTAGTACTAGTTATATCATTAACTGGAAATGGTGGAGGGTGACAGGGAATTGTCAATAATACCACCACCACCACTCCCAGTACTGTTCAATAACACTGGTTGGATATGGCATGAGGCAGTCCCCTAGTATATATTCCAAAGTGTTTGGGGACAATTGGTCGAACCAGCCTGTATTGTCCCTGTGCTGGAATTTCTTTATGAGGACCCAGTTCAGATGCACTATCAACATCTCCTAGATGCTCACGCATAAAACTATCTGCCCACCCCGGATCCTCAAGCATGTCAATATCACAGGTTACGTCGTCTAAGCTAGCCCATTTCCCCAAAAACATCATTGAGGAAAACCCCTATGCCACTCCATGTTCTCTAGAACTAGTGTAGGTTTCATCACTGAACTCTGTTGGTGGTGAAAGAATTGGTCCTGTAAATCACCTGTTTCATCACACAATGCTGGCGGTGGTGCTATATCATTAATCTGTAGAGAAAAAAAAGTTTTATTTTTTATGTAAAATAACCATTATTTTTATAAAGTTAATAAACTATGTCAATTTTTCTTAGTCATTATCCCACCACCTGAACAATTAAAAGAAGAAGAAAAAAAAGCTGGTCTTTTTTAGAGCCCCCCGGGAAGGACCTTTGGGAACCGGGAGCTTCCTTCAGGGTAGGAGGATCGAAGCTCTTTCGAGTTAGGGTATCGGACTTCACAACACTGTTCAAATAGAACAGCCTCAAATTCTTTCTCGAAAACATCTTTTAAATGTCCCTAACTGTTTCATCGAAATAATTGCTCGAAATGATCAAAAATGGCTTCGCCCAAATAATGCTTTTTGACATCGATGTGATGAGATATTTGGAAATTATTAAAAAACCTTTTTTCATGTGTTAATTGCTTATCAAAGATATACATCCTGTTATAAGAAACCCCAATTTGCAAGGAGCACTTAAAATTCATATTAATACTGTCGGGCGGATTCTGAATTCAGGTGTGCTGATGGGACATTTTGATAAGAACCCGGATGCGTGCGAAAGCTTAGTGCAAAAACATATACCAGTTTAAGAATGATTGCCAACTGTGAAATAGTGAATTGTTTTTTTTTATATATAGTTAGTTTGTTTAAAGAAATAATTGGATTATTGCATTAGAAAAACATCTTGGCTAAAAGAGAAGTTACAGGTGAGGTTTTTATAGAAATGCTGATAAGCTACTTCAGTGCTAAAACCATTCTTTTATATACTGCTAATTTGGTTAATGAAAGAAAATGAAATAGGATTATTATTATAGAATAGTTTTAGAAACAAATTTAAGTTTTACTCATCAAAAGTTATGCAGTTGAGAAAAAATTTGTCTTATTTTAAAAAAAAAAATACGGAAAAGAAAAAAAATATATATACATTTACAAGTTCTGGCTGCAACTTGTACATCAGAAGTCCTGGTAAGGTGTGAAGAGGAGTGTTCCCTCCATCTTGATCAGATGAGGCTGACTCGAATTTCTTGCCAGGTTGCATAGAGACTCCTGGGTGGCCCAACGAATGTGTATTGCAATTAGCAAATCTGATTACTGTTGGCCTTGCAGCTTGCATTGATGTGATATCATCCCATCTTGGTCTCTTTCGGAGGGGGGGAGGACAGGAATCCACCTCAACATTCTTAAAAAAGAAGAAAAATTTAGTAATGAAATAATAAGCCCTCTTTTACAGATAAATTGCCCCTCTAAAGTTTTATTCTGGTGTTTGTAGCACTTTAGAAATATTTAAAAAGCTTTTAAAGTAAAATTTGGAAAATTTTGAGTTTGGGGGGGAAGGGAGCGGCTAAGTCCCCCTGAAATTTGAATTTACTAGTAAAACGGGGCATTGGGCCTTCAATTCCATAGTAACAAACACGAAAAGTTGACAATTATATATTTTTTTATATATATCAAAGTTTTTTAAAAAACTTATATACCTAAATTACGAATATCATGGTACTAAACCGTCGAAATTTGAAATAAAAAAAAATGACAAAATTTAATTAGCTAGCTCAATTCTTACTTATTCAAAATATTAACAGAGAGCATTGGATCTTCAATTCCATTGTATCGAAACACAAAAAAAAAAGTTTTGTAAGTATAGTCGCGACATCGGAACACAAATATAGTAGGGGTTTCTATTAATTTGCTGTGTTAGCTTAGGGACATTTCGCAGTATAAATGCAATTAGGAAGGTCCAAGGCTTGGCTAAAAAATGGAATTGTCAGTGAAAAACTCACGAATATAGCTCTTAATATGGCTTTTCAGTGTGGTTTCCCAACAAAAATATACAAATATATAAAAACAGGCGAAATTCCCCTTTTAAAAAACAACATAAAACTTTAAACAGGGCTAAAGAGAACCTTAATATTGATAAAAAAAAATTTTGTCCTTAGTAAACGCATATACGAGATTTAATGTCCTCAGTAAAAGCCTGTACGAGATTTAATTTTCCTTAGTAAATAAGTGACATTAATGAAAATGAGGGCACATCAACCAGACAACCGTCAACGAGAGCTTCGATTAACCACGCACCAAAAGTGTCACAATGTCATCCGTGCGTTTACCACCCCCTCAAAAAATAGGAGGGTGGAATGAGTTACTCAGAATCATGAAGGCACTATTTTTTCACTGAAAATAAAAAAAAAATGATATTTTTCAAGGAATCCCAAAAGAATTATTATTAAAATCATTAGGGGGAGGGTTAGGAAATCAGCGCCTCATTCATCATTTAGCACTAGAAAGTCGTTCAGACGTGGATTGTCACCATAAATGTTGAGAAACTGCTTGTAAGTATAGCCGCGAGATCGGAATTAGACAAAGCCCGTTTATAGCAAAAGCCGGTGAAATTTGACCCCACAAAACTGTCACTCTCTTTGTAACACGGGCAAGGTTTTCATTCAAACCGGAAAAATACAGCATGTTTGGAAAAAGCTTGCTTCTGAATGATAAATAACTGTTTTTCAAAACAATTAAATTTTGTAAACATAGCTGTGGAGGAGACATTTTATTTACATAAAGTAGAAAAAGTGTGCTTTGTCGTTTCTATCGAATGTACTCATTATATTCTTAAGATAATGTATTGTTGGAGGGGAGGGGGCTAAGTCCCCCTGAAATTTGAATTTACAAGTAAAACGTTTTTTTTTATTTTTTTTTGGGGGGGGAATAAAGAATGAAAAGTGTACTCACATTGAAAATTGACGAATCCATTGTTTTCAAAGTTAATAAAATTTGATGTACTATAATCAATGTGTTAAAACATAATGAAAATTGGAATGCAGTGTATGAACATTTATAGGGTTTTTTTGCTTGAGTACATTATACCTTGCCAAGTTTTTTTAAAAAACCAACTAATCAAGTTACCGTATGGACTAACCGCCAGCTCTCTCTAACCGACTGACACACAAAAAAAATGAGTGTCACATTAGAAAACTCGTCTGGTAGGGCAAGTACCGTTCGTAGTACAGGTGACTGACCCGTGGTAAGCCAATGTACCGGTTTAGACTACACTGTATATTCATGCCTCAGGCGAGAGGTAAGACAAATTACGCAAGCACGACTCGGACCTTTACCACTATTATAAGCCAATGTACCAGTTAGACTACACTGTATATTCATGCCTCAGGCGTAGGTTTTCCTTGTCCCTTTTCAATATACAGAGGGTTTTTCTTGTCCCTTTTCATGTCCCTTCTCAATATATAGAGGGTTTTTTCTTTGTCCCTTTTCATGTCCCTTTTCAATATATAGATGCCTTACTACTCACGCTTTAATGTCATCAGGTGCCCCCTATCTTCATGACATAAAAAATGCACGCTAAGGTAAAACTCCAAGCAAATAGGCCTAAATTAAAAGAAGTTGAATAGGACGCATGCTCCCAAGACCTGGAAGGACCCCAGTGCCCCTAAGACTGAGCCGTATAATCTCACCCGTTTCAATCCGAAAAAGAATAAAAAATTCCTAACATTAACATATATAATGAACAAAATATAATCGGAAGAAAAAGAAACGTAAGAACAAAACAAAAATTCTTGTCTGTAAAAGATAATGCAATAATATTTCCGCGAGATTAAATCGCACTTGTTTAAACTAGAAGAGAGGCCAAGACGCGGGTAATATGATACACCAATAAAACTTAAAAACAGTCTCCTAGGCTGATTGATGACACCATCGTATTTTAGAATTAGCCTCTCTTAGGGGTAGAGCTAGCTAGACCTGAAAAAATATGTAAAAATGTGGAATTTAGACCAGGGGTTATTGCATAAAGGTTTTATGTTGCGAGAAGGCTGCTATCTCCTTATGCCAGGTGCCATAAGCCCCGTATCTCCTTATCCGACGTAGCCGTAATCCCCGTATCTCCTTGTGCGTTGTCGTGAGGACTCTACTGTGTCCTCATACTACTACTACTACTACTACTACTACTACTACTACTATAACAACTCACCGCAGTAACCAAACCGCTTGAGGCCAACACAGCTACACAGGACTCTCCTTCATCCCAATCCATTCAGAGCCTCCCTCTTTCCACTCTCCCAGGAAGTTCCCATTTTCTTTAAATCTTTCTTTATGATATCCTCCCACACCAACCACGGACGCTTTGTTTTTTCCGGTTAGACCTAGACGGTTGGCCGAAAAGGACAATATTTGGTAATCTATCATTCTTTCATGTGGGCAGAACGTGCCCTAGCCATCTCAACCTTTCTCTCATTTTAGTCCTAGAAAGCGGGAATTACCACGTTTTTTGTACAGCCTACTGTTTGAAATACGGTCAGTCAGCCGGGTATCCGGAACAATCCGTAGGCAATTTCTCTGGAAAACATCTAGCAAAATGTTTACCCGCTTTTCGAAGCGCCCTTGCTTTAGAGCCATATTTGAACCACTGTCATCACTGTAACTTCTAATATTCTAATCTTGGTTTGCAGACTTATCTTCCTATTCTTCCAAACTTTTTTTAAGTGTGAAAAACCCCCCTGAGCTTTGGGCTATTCTACTTTTTAACATCTTCACTACTCCCACCGTCTTTACTAAATATTACTACAAAGGTAAGTGAAGCTGCCCACCTTATCAATCTTTCGTTACCCAACGTCACCTTTTCATCTTTACTTATTCCTAGCCTTAGCGACTTAGTCTTTCTTAACTTTAATTTTCAAACCTATTCCAGTACTCTGAACTTCACAAAAAACCTTTAAAAAGTTCATTCATTTTTGCTCACAAACTTTCATCTAGGATGCTTAAATCATCAGCATAATCCAAGTCCAGGGAGTTGTTACTCCTTCCATTTGATTCCGTGGTCTCCTATGCCTTTCCTGTGCTCCTTAAGACAAAGTCCATCAAAACAGTCCTTATAAAGGGGGGTAGAAACACAACCCTGCTTAACTCCTGATTTAATACAAAACCAGTTGCTAACCTCATTTCCTACCTCATTTCCTACTTTACCTTAACCTACCTTTCTTTGCTCCTTAAGACGAAGACTTAAGTCATGTTGTTAAAGTTATATTTGTTTGAATATAGAGAAAACTAGCGCTTTCTGAAAACTCAAAACAATATAGGAGTTTTGGTACACTAAAAGCAAACCATTAAGTACACTTTTTGAGTAAAATATTTAGGATTATTGGTCTATTATTATTTTTTTTCTCGTTTTAATGTGTATCACTTCAGCACAATGAGCTCAGTCCAATGTGACTGGATCTCGTTTTGGTTCTAAAAAGGACATTTCAGGATTAGTCAACAGTTCGTGGTAACGAACTGTAGGTAATGAGCGACCCGGCTTAATAGTAACCGAAAAATCTAAAAAACGGAATTTCGATACCGTTCGATTAGGTTTAGTCCTAGAGGTCCAGGGTTAGAAGTGAAGACTAGGAGGCCGCGAGTAGTTAATTAGAGTAGTCTAATTGTTCAGGGTAGAAGTTTAGAGGAGGAAAGAAGATTGAGGGTTAGGTACTCCTCACAAAACTAGGGTGGGTGATAACGAGTAACCGAACTCTAAATTTCGATACGTTTCGTAGAGGTTGTTGTGTAAGAGTTTAGTCTCATCCATCACGCAAACTAGGAGGCCCGAGAAAATTTATCTAATTTCGAAAAGAGGGGAAAGACCCCCCAGAAGTCACAGAACTTTAATGAAAATCTCTCAATCAGATTCACGTATCAAAGAACCTTATTATAAGGTTTCTTTCATTTGGTTTCCTCATAATTACTTTATAGTCCCAAATATCCAGGCTCCCTCCCCCCTGCAGCGCCATGTTAGGCAGTGCCTCTGAAAATAGGCTAGTGAGTTTCACAAAGAAAAAATGACAACCCTGATGATCACGAAAGCCATAGGGCCAAACCGTAATTATAATTAAGTGATGGAAAGCCCGTCCAGCAGTGCGGGCTCTTTACCAGCAAAAAAAAAAAAAAAAAAAAAAAAGTTTTGACTAACTCTAATGTTCAAAATTTATAATTTCATATAAATTTTGTGGTTGATTCCTTGTGGAAAAAATAAAAAAAGTCTATGCGGGAATTTTTTTTCTACAGATATGCTAGCTTTGGTAAATTTTTCGATTATCTCACTAATGAGAATAGATAGGAAATAGACATATCTTTAAATGCTGAATTTCTTTCTGAATCCAATCATAACATTCACTTATGTTCGCTAGTTCGACCCCATTCCCCCGAATATACGAACATGTACTCTGAATTGTATATAAGCAATGAATTTCTATTACTTTGACAAACTGTTACATAAATCAAACAGTTCGTGGTAACGAACTGTAAGTAAGAACGACCCAACTCAATAGGTAACTGAAACTCTAAGATACATAATTTTGATACTGATAGATATATCAAAAGAGTCCGCCTATTATGCTTATTTCAAATAAGTAAGTTTTCATAAGTTTAGTTTACCCATCAAAGGCTACGAGCTTGAGAAACTTTCTCAGGCTTTACCTGCCCTAGTGTAGAGGTTTGCAAGCGCCTCTCTGCAAAAAATGTGGAATTTTGTATATATTTTTTTTTATTACCAGAAGAAAGATTGCGGATGCTTCTTTACTTCTTTGTTTTTTTGTTTATTTTCCCCAAGGGTGATCGTAGCGATCCAGTGGTCCTAGAATATCAAAAGAGGGCTCAATCAACGGAAATTAAAAGTTTCTAGTGCCCTTTTTAAGTGATAAAAAAAAGATTGGAGGGCAACTATGCACCCTCCCAAACTCTTTTTTTTTCAAAATCGTCGGATCAAATTTTGAGATAGCCATTTTGTTCAGCATAGTTGAAAGGTCGAACAACTATGTCTTTTAGAGATATCATGACCCCCTGCAAGCCCTGGGGAAAGGTCTTTAAGCTACAAAAAATTTGCTCATTGCTTGTTACGTATTTTACTTGTTATTGAGAAGTATTCATTCATTTTTCGGGAGGGGGGACGAATTTTCTGCTGGTATGATTTTCCACGGGGAGGATTTTCCGTGGGCAGGAAAGTTTCCAAGGGGAAATTTTCAGGGGAAATTTTATACTGGGGGAATTTGCCAGAATTCTTATACAAAATTCTTCTTATATCTTGCTTTCTCTTTGCTGACTCATTTTGGAGATAAGGTAATGTGTCCGGGGTAAATTGTCAGCAAGATTGAATTGTCTAGAGAATAAATCCGTGGGGAGGGCGGATTCTTCACGCCGTGGAGGTGTAGCCGGATTTCCTGGCATTATTTGAAAAACGGTTCGAAATAAATTTGTAAAAAAAACAAAACATTTTTTTTTCAACTGAAGGTTAAGGAGCAAAATTAAAACTTAAAACGAACAGAAATTATTAGGCTACTTATATGAGGGGGTATCGCCCTTCTCAGAATCTCACTCTTTACGCTAAAGTTTCTTTAGAACATTTAAAAAAGCTTATTACATTCAGTTGAAAAAAACTTGTTTTTATATATTTAATTTGAAGAAAAGAATTACTTAAGAAAGATTCATTTTAAATTTTACAACTCGAGGTAGGCCTGTGTATTTACATATTGGGGTTTTTTGGGTAAAGTTAATTTCTGATGCAAATGAATGTTTAAATTTGAATGTAGGATGGGATTCTGATTCAAAAAATATGTCTATTTCTTAGCTAATCAAATTAGTAAGTTGCTTGGAAATTTTTACAGTCATCCTCAAGTAGCTTGCAGTGGTAACCACTTCATTCACAAAACAAAAGGGGGGGGGCAATGATTCTTAAAATAAAGATACAAGATTATATATTTTTCCAATATCTCTGGGGGTAGGTCACCTACTCTCCAATAGGGTGGAGGCCCCCTATCCCCTGACACTTGCAAACCTTTCAGATATTTAATCTCTTATTGCTAAATAATACATATACCGCAATGAATAGTTACAATGTCTCCTTTTCATTCATTATCCGCTTCATTTATAAAGCCACTGTCATTTAATTGGCCCGTTCTTCTCATTCGCTGCTTCCTCATTGGTTGTTGCAAAAACCAATGGATCATCGATTGTAGCCCCCCTGCAGCTGAGATTCTAATTCTCATACTCGGAAATAATCAGTGCATTCCTGAGAATGGCTAAATCGTTCACAGTAGATTCCCTGATAAACAAAGACAGGATACCTTCAAGGCAACCTTTTTATCCCCCCTGTGTTTTTTCAATGCACTGAACCATGTGTCCATTTGACCTTGTTTGAGGTATACAATGTGCTCGATGCTCAAGGACAGGATTTATCCCGCCGGTGTTTAATACTTCCACTCAGTTTTCAATCCGACTCCCTCCGTCCAAGTTCATCTGTTCAAGTTGCCGACAAGGAAAGTTACCAATCAACTGGTTGATTTAAATAAAGTGAAGGATGAGAATCCAATAAATTGTTCTTCGCCAAACGGTAAGATCTATTACCATACATGTCTCCACTGCCGTAAACATTACCATTTCGTACTATAAACCTTACCGTAAATCTTTCCAAAGCAGTGGAAAATAAAACAGTAATTGTATGTGCATTTTCAAGATTTTTGACTCAAATACGAAAGTTGTTCTATAAGATGAATGAAACTTTGAAAAATTGATGTATAGGCCAAGGCAAAGGCCTAAAAATATTTTCAGTCTCCAATTCTACTGCGCCACCTTTCTTCATTATTGAATTGAATTCAATTCAATATGTTGAAAAAGACAGAACAAGAAAAATATCACTGGATACTAAAATCAACGGTAAATTATACATAAAAAATAATTAATACTCCAATATATTCTCCCCCGTAAGGCTCTATGGCCAGAGGAAAAAACAGGGGAGAAACAAAACTAAAGAACTATTTAAAAAAAATACATTCAACAAATATTTTCTAAATAATAAATTCACATCATCAAACCAAACAATACCCTCCCACCCCAAAACAAAAAAAATCCAAGCTAGGTAAGAAGAGTAATACATGAATCCACCCACACAAAGAAAATACAGAACCAATCCGGAGTTATCAACTCATCGGAGAACCGGGAAAAAAAATTAATTATTTGCAAGAAAATCTCTTAACATACTTTTTGAAGATACCAAACGAGTGGCAGCCCCACGCAGACTCCGGGAGAGTGTTTCAAATTAAATTACAAGCTATCAGAGGGTTTAAAGTCATACCGTATCGACGGAGTAAAAGGTATTTGTTAATTATTGGAAGTGCGAAAAAAATAAGTCGATTGCTCGGAAATAAAGAAATATATTATTATACAGGGTAGCAGAAAGCTGGCCATATAACCTCAAAAAAGTTAAAAGAAGCGCAATACAGAAAATAGAGAGATCTGAAGTTGACCAAGGGTTTAAGTAGGGAACAGTTGGTATCCTTTATAAGAGTCCTTGCTTTATCATATAGTTTTGAAAATGGCTTCAGCGATGAGGGAAAAGTTGACATCCAGGTAATAAAAGTTGGAAAAGTTGATATTCAAATAATAGATCAGAGCATGCAACATAAAGCTGAACTAGGCTGTAGAATAGGAGTTTAAGATTGACCCTGGAAAAATGTGTTTTCAATTTTTTAAGGATCCCGAGGGCCCTCTGGAGCCTTGGGATCAGTGGCGGATCTAGGTTTGGGTGCGCGCCCCCGCTACCAAACGTAACGGCGGATTTGATGTTGCGACATCACTGTAAAACTTTAAAATTATTTTTTGAAGCTAATTTTTAAAAGTTGAGTTAAAAATATTAACGATTATAAATAATTGTTAAGACTGTTTCTTTTTGCAACAAGTTCAAAACATTTCAGTTACTTTGTGTGGTCTCTGTTATACTTTACTGATGACGCATACCGCCTAAAAGTATTTAATTAAATTTAGATTTATCACAAGAATGTGTTCCGTATTACCTCAAAGCCAACTGGGAGGTGACAATCTTCATTTCGCGTTAAAAAGAAGGGAAACTTAAAATCATAACTCCTCTAGGCTATCAAAAAAATATTTCAGGATTGTGCTGCCACAACGGGGCTGAAAAACATAATATTTAAACTTCTCTTTTACTGTCAAAGACTTGTTTTAAGTCTTGCTATTGCACAGAGGCGAAAAAATTGATATCATTATTTTTGGGGGCTGTAATAAAATTTGGTTTGCTTTTTTTTTATGAAGCAGAGTTTTTACAAACATTGTTCTTTTTTGAAGGATCTGTATAAAAGAAAGTAAATGCATGAGAAGTGCAAGAATATTATTAATTTACATTTCGGCTTTCGGCGAGCAAATGGTAGCCACTTTACTGCCTATTTTCATCTAATTTAAGCTCTGCGTCGTATGACATATCCCCGCCTTTGTTCATCCTAAAACATAAAAATAAAGGCTAACTCTTTAGAAACACCCGAAGTTTCAATAAAGGCTTGTATAAGTATGCACTTAAAACTAAGTATATGATTCGAAATACTCTTCAAAGGTCGAAGTAATCATTTCAGAAAAAAATAGATTTCAAAAAATTGTTTATAAAAGAAGGCAAATAATTATGTGTTCATTTTTTTTTTATCTAGCTGGTATAGAGGATCTCTGAAATCCCAGTATAAATCAGTGGAATGGAGTCCATCGTTTTTCAAACATTTACTAATGATACATCGAAAAAAAGTGGAAATTCACCATACCAACCAGTCACAAAATATAGTTATGTTCAACAGTTCATGGTAACGAACTGCAAGTAAGGAGCAATGCGGCTCAATAGTGACCGAAACTCTAAGAAAAAGAGTTTTTCATAAAAATAGATACATCAAAAGAATTGAATTGTGATGCTTATTCAACATACGTAAAACTCATCAAATGTTTCCTCGTCAAAAGTTACGAGCCTGAGAAAATTTGCCCAATTTTCTGAAAAGGGGGAAACATCCCCAAAAACATCAAGTAATCTTAAGGAAAATGACACCATCAGATTCAGTATACCAGAGCCCCACTGCAGAGGTGTTTTCAAGCTCCAATGTACAAAAATGTAAAATTTTTTACATTTTTTTGACGGAAGAAAGATCACGGATGCGTGCGTTTTTTTTTTTTTTTTTTGTTATTTGTTTCAGGGGTGATCGTATCGGACAAGCGATCGTAGAAGACCAGGAGGGAACTCATTTGATTGGAAATCAAAAGTTCTAGTGCCCTTTTTAAGTGACCAAAACATTGGAGGGCAGCTACTCCCTCCTCCCACGCTCATTTTTCCCCAAAGTCGGCTGATCAAGATTTTGAGATGGCCATTTATTTTCAGCACAGTCAAAAATCTAATAACTACGTCTTTGAGGATGGCATGAGCCCCGGGGTCCCTCCACAGTCCCCGGGGCTGCAAGATATGAACTTTGTCTATTGTTTGCATATAGTATTGATTATTGGGAATAATACACACCGTTTCTTAGGGGGAGATTTTCTAGTGGAGAGTGGATGTGGAGTACGTGGGAGTATCTTTCTATGGAGATATTTTTCGTGGAGGAAGTGAATTTTCCATAGAGTGGGAGCCGGATTTCCCAGCATTATTTAGAAAACGATCAGAAAATTAAATTTTTATAAATTTTATTCAATATAAATTCGTCTAAACATCAGTTTTTTCAACTGAGAGTAAGGCGTAACATTAAAATTTAAAACGAACAGAAATTATTACTTATATGAGGGGGGGGCAGCCCTCTCCTCAATAATTCGCTCTTTGCGCTAAAGTTTGATTTGTTGTTCCAGTTATTTAAGAATGACTCATAAATCACAATGTTTGTTTAATTAGAATAATAAACTAACTTAAAAGTTCTAAAAAAAAACTTTAGCGTAAAGAGCGAGGTATTGAGGAGAGGGCCACCCACTAATATACGTAATAATTTCTGTTGATGTTAAGTTTTAATAATGCTCCTTACTTTCAGCTGAAAGAACTTGTTTTTTTTTTATTTAGTATATGTATAAGGACTGCAAATATTTGTCCATAAAATTGTATTTACTGTTATATATACAGGCTGACGATTTTTTTATACTTATTTTGGTACATGCCATCCTGTCATACTTCCACGATTAGTTGTCTATAAATCAAAGTTTCTTTCCGGACAATTTCCTTACTTTATGTTAAATTTGAACCGAATATAAATATTTTATTTTTGTGTTCACCAGACTATCGAGATTTAAATGTTTGAACTGAATATCTAAGAATTTCAAAATTTAAAAAATTTTTTAATTTAAAAATAAAAAATAGCTTGAAACCCTGAGAATTTAAATCACTAATATATCACTAATCCTGTCAAAAACAAAAATAAAGAACACACATAATTTGTTTTAAGGAGTATTTCTAATCATATACTTAGTTTGAAGCGCATATCTACATGCACCTTTATTAGAGTTCGCATTTGTCTTACGATTTTGGTCTTTATTTTAAATATTTTGAGGATGAATAGAAGAGGAAATACTAACGAAGAGCTTTAAACTGACAGGACTCTAGAAAGACAGGACTAGCCATTATAAATGTTCACCGAAATTTTGAGGTAGACATCGACCGTGTAATAAATAGATATGGCGGGAGTAGAAAGAGAAAAATTTACTTTTTTTTATAAAAATGTGAATTCTGTAATTTAAGCAAAATACATTGAACTTTAAAAAGTGGAAAGATACGCTATATTGTTATGAACAGCGACATTTTTATTAGTAAATTTTTGAGATTTCGTCAAAGTTGACATTGTTTATTAAAACACTATTTTAGAAAGAAATAGTGATTAGATATAATAATAATAATAATTTATTTATTACCCACTATAAAAAAAAGCGGAGTACATCAAGAACAAAAAACAAAACACAAAAAAAAGCAAACTCGCACACTTAACAATTATTTTACATAAAACTCTCATGCTGCCTATGTATAAAACTCATATCT
Organism: Artemia sinica; assembly: GCA_027921565.1. Classification (NCBI taxonomy): domain Eukaryota; kingdom Metazoa; phylum Arthropoda; class Branchiopoda; order Anostraca; family Artemiidae; genus Artemia; species Artemia sinica. Next base: position 10,556 of record JAPEVW010000633.1, on the reverse strand, counting down.
CATATGCACTATTATATAAAACTGCCCTATGCTTAAAACCCTCCATTTTCAACAAAATTCTTCCATGTATTTCTATCTCTTTGTTCAATGTTTTTTTTAGCACACCCCTTAACAAACTAGTATTAAATGTTTAATCTTTTACGCATATACGTTGTATCTTAATCCTCATTTCCTACTCTTCAGTAATACTATCATAATTACTGAGCGATGCCATACAGTTATAGGTTATTATATATATTTGTTAGGCAACATACTGAAAATGGTTTGGACCTATACAAGTATTCACAAAAGAATGTATGACTTCTAAAAGGTGGTTCAAGACCATTTTTTTTTTTTTTTTTTTTTTTACATCAATAACATGACACAAAATCAAAAACTATGAAGATTACTATGGAAGAAGTAATGCAAGCTTACAGATTGGCTCATGTTAATATGATTATTTTAATTCCGGAAGTCTCAACAATTTTATATTTTATTGTTATAGTAATAAAAGAGACAGTATTTAAAATGTATTCTATCTTTGGTAATGTGTACATATGACACTCGGACCTTTAGAAGAATGGCGGGTGGTAGCCTTGCTCAAGTTTTTGACAATTTGTGGCCTTTTTAGGTTAAACTTAATATCACATTTTAAATTTTTTCGTTTTAGGGTTCATTTATTCATACATTGCAGTATCTGCTATATTTAAATTTCATACGATTATTCCATTTTGATTTCTGTTTGTTCTGGGTATCATCTATTTATTGATAGTAACTTCTGTTCTTTTCAGTTGAAAACATGCTTTGCTTTTTATTTCTGCTCGCCTTTGGCATCTGCCCCCTCCTACCTACAAAATGATTCACAATCCCCCCTTCGTAATAGCTGATGTGCACATCAATCATTGCATATGATTTACATGAACTATGAAACCAATTAGTTTAGTTAAATGAATCTTTAAAATAATGCCAGAAACATTTTTATTGAGTAAGAAGGCAAGTAACATACAACTGAATCCTTATTCAGGCATTTCTAAAGTAAGGAAAATGAAAGATTTTGTTTCTCTAACCCCCCCCCCCCCCGCCGGTGCCCTTCCCCCTCTCCCATACCCCCTTTCATATTCATCTGAAGGTTCATAGATATTTAGACAATTTGGGCATCGAAGTGCGCTCTTTTAGGCAGTTGGTATCACCCGCCCCCCCTCATCACCATTTGCCCCCCCCCCCCCCCCTTACATAATAAACCACCACCCCTCCTTTATAAAAGCTGTTGTAGTCATTCCTTTTGTTTGTCTTAATTCTACCTTTGGCTGCTCAATTTTACACTCGAGGTAATTTTCCAGGGGCAGATATTGTCGGTAGAGGAATTTTCTAGGAGAAAATTTTGAGGGGTTGATTTTTCCGCTGGGAGGATTTTCATTGGGGACCCCAGATTTACATAATTCCCCTTTATAAAACATATTTGATTGTCTGTGTGACGCTTTAAACCATTCAAGGGTCTAACTTGAATTTTAGGTTTCTAATACATGATTTGTCTTGGGGGGGGAGGTCTTTTTTGACTGATCTGCAGGGTGCAATTTGGGCGAAGGGCTTGACTATCCAGATATGGACCCCTTTTTGCCTCCAATAAAAAATTCTAGAGCTTCCCCCCTTGATCTTGCGTGGATTCCGGCACACCCCTACCTCTTTTGTGAGTATTTAAGTGTCAGGTGTCTAGGTGTCTTTTGAGTACTATGTGCTACAATCGAAAAAAATTAATCTTTCGTCTGAGAAGGTTCTAGTAGTAGTAAATTTTAATTAGAATTTACTTTAACGCAGTCCTAGAGACAATAGGAATATGATTTTGGTACTTGTGCATTATATCTTACACACTGCTATATACTATACCGGGAAACACTAAAGGAAACCAGTCAAACAGGTATTTGCATAAGAGAAATGGATCGCAAAGCGTGGTTTCTCATTACTTTTTACAATATGTAAACTATTGTTTTTGGGGTTTTAGGGGGGAGGGAAGGTACCAAGGTTAGTGTTTTGGTTACGCATTTAGTATATTCTATTGCTAATGCGCCCCCCCCCCCCCCCCTAATGTGCAAATATATAGCCCAAACTTGTTTCTTCTAAACTATTATATTTGCATCCTATTTTATTTTTTTTTCATTAGCATTAACCAAACTTGACTTCTTTCGTGTGTAAGATATAATGCATAAGTACCTAGGATTTTATTTTATTTTTCTAGATTTTTTGTAAACTGACGCAAGGAATTAAACCCCATGGGTCCACCATCATCCAGTTTGGCATCAGGGTCCATCTGACCCAGGAAAAAGATTAAGAACTGCTTTTTCATGACCAGCCAACTTCTTCAACTTTGAACCGGAGTTTTCAAAAAACATGTATTTAAAACCTCGATAAGAAGAATTCAAATAGCCAATGTTTTAAGCTTAACCGGAAGCAGTGAAAATCTGGTTTCAAAACGGCGACGCGTTTAAGTTTAAAAAGGGTGATTGTTCAGCTATACCAGACATAGGAAATTGTAAGTGCCAGTTACGGACATGTACCTACAGGCGAGTGGATACTGGCTCCATAAATACGACTTTAGCTGTGAGGGACCTTCAAGTTGATCTTCTATCTTAACTGTGTGAGTGAGTGTATCTAAAGGGAACGGCAGAAAGAAATTACTACCTTTTTTTCAAAAGGGTGCTTGAAATTTCTTTGGTTTATTTTTGTGACGCATATTCGCAAGCGAAATTTTTTTCTTTTTTGGGAATCAAAATAGCCCTGCGTTTTCAAATTCAGGGGCTTTATCCGGGATTATTGTTCAGGAGCGGGGGGAGAATCTTATTTGCAAAAAATAGATGACAAAAATGCAAAAAAAAAAAGTTGTCGGACAACTAGTCGGACAAAAGTTTCGTGGGGAAGGGCTCAAACTGAGGCACCCTTCCCCCTAGATGCAGCTCCAGCTTTGAGCTTAATTATGTGCAAAAGAAAAAAATTCAACTAGCAGGAAATACAATTTCTGGGAAGAAAAACCTGGAACAGCCTTTTTCCGCCTTTCAAAACCTGATTAGTTCTTTTTTGACAAATATCAAGCCCTATAAAAAGAACGAAAATAATTTGAATCGTCAACATTTTTAAAAAATAAACTTTATTTGTCTTCTCTGTGGTAGCTTACTCCTGAAAGACGAAGGGTCAATAATAAAAGATGCGTATTCCCCAAGATCTTAAAATAAAAAAATGCAAAAGAGACATTATTATATTTTACTAGAAAGATAATACAAAATTATTCTGCAGAGATTACAGCAATACGAGTCGACATCAATTCGATGAGCCATGTAAAACAGCACAAGCTGAAATAAGCAATATTTTTAGGTTTTTTTTTTCCGAGTGAAAGTTTCGAAGGTTCATTTACTGTCGAAATTGCTAGGTGTCGTTAGTTTCTAACGGTATGGCTTAGTTAAAAACAGATTTTTTTTTATGGAGTTTTAGGAACATTGCCGAATTGGGTAACAAGAATACGTAAACTTAGATTAATTTGACAAAAATTGACCCACTTCGACTAATAATTTTTACAACTTGCGTGTATATAAATCAGTACTTCCACTTTCTTCGAATTTTTGCCCAAATTTCCAAATTTCGTGAAAGAGAATCTCGGTGCGTTATCAGTCATGCTTCCACTGTCTCTGAATTCGCTCCTTAAAATATCAAATTTTCATCATGAATGCATATGGACGCACATTTGTTATATGGAAGCACAATTTTACAAAAAGAATTTGGGCTCTCTCTGAAAATTCTCCTGGATCACTTTTGTAAATGCGTTGAGTGTTTAACTAACGAGCATTTAACACTAAACAAGAATCGTTAATTTTTTCAGTGAAGTTTCCGAAAGCCTAATTTTCTTTTTGGAGACTCGTTGAAATCCTGAAAAATTTAGGAATAGTGGAAACACTGAACATAATCTATGCAAACCTGAAACCGTGCTTATTGTACATAATCAACCAGGAACAATCTAAAACCTTTAGTTCGTGTGAAATTCAAGTCTAAGGGACTTTGCCTCCTGAAATTATTGCTTAAAATTAATGACAAAAAAGGTTCCACAAAACAAAACAATGAGTCCTCACAAAACGAGAAGAGAGATTATGTTTGTTTTGATATTTATCTAACCAGTAGTCCTTTGTCAACTTCAAAAACTATCTATCCCAAGCCTTTTTTTATTTTTGTACATTGCTGATTATGTTTTACAATATTTTTTACATTTCTATTTCATAAAATAAATTGTATGTATGGTGCATTTTTGACAATGATTGTTTTTTTTTCTGTAGTAGTATTGCGTATTATTCATTAGCAGTAGTAGTAGGCTGTAGGAGTAATAGGCTGTAGTAGGCTGGCTCATTACTAGTAGGCGACTGTTTTTTTCATATAATTTACTTCATTATATTTCTTTCTACTCTCCACTTGTTAATGTCCTTTATTATCAGGATTGCCGCCGACCGCGAAAAGTTTTTTACGAAAATCGTCAACATACAAAAATATCTAGAAAATGGTAATTAAACACCATGGCCGTCAAAGGGGGAAGTAGCCACTGGTGGCAACTGCCATGGGTGCAGTGGCTGGTATGAGGGTGCCTCAGCTGAGGGTTGCCCTTTGATTAAAATTTTTCACATTCGATTTCGCGATTTTTTGCTTATATTTGTGTCAGGATGAGGCGCTGAAACTAATTTTGTCCCGGGTGCACACCACCAATCCTAATAGGATGGCTCTGCTAGACACAGAAATCTATCGGAATCGCACCTTTTTTTCGTCGTAATCAAAACCAGCTCTTTTGAGAGCTTTCAATGTTCTTTTCTTTACCTTAGACCCGCCTAAAGACAAGAGTATCCAGAACAAGTCCCGCTAATTGCTTTGAAAGTTTTGCTGACATATAGCTGGTCAACAAAATCGAGTATCGATTTGGTATCGAGTATCGAGTATCGACTCATGCTAACAGGACTAAGAGATTTGTTTAGACGCTTTCTGTATAGCTATTGTCCCTAATGTGATTCCTACAACTAATTGATAGCCTAGAATTTTTTTAATCTTCAATTTCTATCGTCCTTGTAAACATCTCGTAATCGCCACGTAGCTGCTACCTCCTCACATTCATACTTAAATGGAAACCAATTCTAGTCAGGAAACAAAGGGCCCTGAAGATATTAACAAAAATAAAAGTTCAAATAGGGATAAAACTTCTTATAATGGAACAGTGTTTCACAAACATAACATAAATTCTCATAAAATACCAGATATTTCGGTCACATGTGCAGTGACCGTCATCAGTAGTAAAACTAAACTAAAACAATTTAAAACAAAAAGTTTATATACAAAATCAAATAAAACTACATATTGTTTCTGAAAATCTCTAATTCTTTTCAAAGCCAAACGGAAGCTAGCCTCTTTGACCTTCTTGGAATCGGTTCATTAGCGTTCAATGATATAACACTTGGACACAGGTCAACTACATTGGGTGAATTGAACTTTACTCTGTCAGATTTTAATAAATTATTCGTATATAGAATTCAGCCCAAATTCACCTTTGTGTACACACGATTCAAAGCAATATTCTTGAATTAAGATTTTCTTTATTTCAAGAGTTTCATCACGAAAATTTTGCTTTAAACCCCGATCCCTAGAAATCAAAGAGACATTATCGAACAAAAAATAAAATGGTCTGGAAAATTGAAAAATATATTCTGAAAGGGCTGAAGTAAAATCTTTCAGACTTAGAATCTTGCTTTAAAAAGAAAAAGCCGAGAGAAATAGAATCGTTTGCTGTAGATAATCTCATTACCAAATTCTGGTTAGTACGTCCCATATATGAGCTTCCGCAAGTACATCGGATCTAGAGACGTAAAAAGAAGAAAACTAGGTGCCCCCATTAAATGTTGACCCTCCGCACTGAACGTGTACGAAGAAAATAAAATTGAAATCAAGAACTGGAGAAAGAAAGAAGAAAAAGACAAAAAAAGAAAAAAGAAGAAAAAAGAAGAAAAATACACAGAGTGCCCTAGTTTTTCCCCCCACCAGATGTTGTTCTCAAATTAGCAAACTACCCAATTAGTATTTTTACTCTTTAAAGCTACTTTGAAACACCTTACTCTGTAAATTCTTTTAAGTTTTTCAAAACTTAGCCCGGATACAGTGTGGTAAGGAACAAAAAACACATCCTTCTCTCCGAGTTGTCTCCAAGACTTCATTAGAAATCTCTATAGACACCTATTTCTGGTTTGTTAAAAAGTCTGGTTAATTAACCACTCTGGATACAATTGATTACTTAGTATTTTTCTTAGAAAAGATAACTACTTCCTCAAAAAATTTTTGGAGAGCAAATACTAAAGATCGCATTCAGTTAAAGAAATGATCAAACCAATTTTTACTTGGCAAGCGTGACCGGAACTATAAAACGAAAATATGTTTTGTTATATTGTTCGGTTTTCTGTAAATTTTAAAATCGCGACTGTTTTCATTTTTTTAAAATGAAGAACATCAAGAAAAGGGAGTTTCCCAATCTCTTCTGAAAGACAAAAATACAATATCCTATTTCCTATAAAAGCAAATTTGCAGTTTAGAGTGCCAAGTTCAGATCTATTGTTTTATATAAATAACTACTTACCAATGAAGTTTTCTGCGTTGAAATTATAACTATAACCATGGGGTTAGACGTCCCCCTAACCCCTCCTTTAGCTAGGGCTAACATGATTCATATGACATATTCATTAGAACCACTGTTCCTGTTTGCCCTGTTTCATAGTTCAAGAAGAGAAATGACATTTGTCAATTATTCGATCTTTCACTACTATAATTAACTCCCAGCGTTGTTCAACTCCTCGCAACATCACTCCACTCCCCGCCAAGGGGGCAGATACGGAATTAATCTTTTGAGGGGACAACCGACAACAATTTAGCTCCCCCTAGGTATTTTTGCGTCCCTCCAAACCTGTAATTAGTGCAATTTTTTATCTTCTGGGGGTAAGTGACCCTTAAATTCACCCTCTGGTTCAACCTCTGTCGCCACCCCCGACCCGACATCATGCATGCAAGTCCGCAGCAGAATTATACGCATGCACGTTGTATAGTTCAATCAGTTTTTGTTTATCTGCATGCAAAGCGTATAAAAAAAAGTTCCATAGCTGTCCATAGATTATGAAGAATTTTTGGTACTTTCCATTATATGGCACTTCTAAAAAATCGAGTTTTGTTAATGCTACTGAAAATAAATAGGATGTATATATAACAGTTCAGAAACAAATTTAGGCTATATATTTGCACAATAGGGGTGGGGGGGGTAAAGCAGTGGATATATTAATACGTAACCTAGTAACCTAACCTAGGTACCTTTTTTCACCTTAAACCCAAAAAACAACAGCTTAATACTGTAATTCAATGACGAAACCACGCTCTTCGATAAATGGGGGGGGGGTAAAGCATTGCATATATTAAATACGTAACCTAACCTAGCCTAGGTATCCTTTTTCCTTCCCCCCTGAAACCCCAAAAACAACAGCCCTAAATCCTGTAAACATATCAATGAGACACCACGGCTCGTTCGTATTCTGGGGGGGGTATATCTCATTGCATATAGTAAATACGTACCTAACCTTATCCTAAGTACCTTCTTTCCCCCCCTAAACCCCCCAAAAAAAACAACAGCTGTAAATATACTGTAAATTCAATGAGAAAAATACCACAACTCTGTTTCCGATCAAATGTTCAGATCAACATGTAACATTACCTGCTTTAGTCGTAAGTCTCTCCATCACATCCATTCCATTCCAACTTTCGTCATTCGCCGAAGTTCCCGATCATAATGGGAAAGTACCGATATTTTTTGTTATATTCGAAGAAAAGAGTCCAGATTTGTGCATTTCGAGACTTCGAATCTGAATGGTGGCACTATCTGTTTTGTCTGCTATTTTTTGTGCTCTATTTATTATGATGTGCAATTATATAATATTGCAAATGTGAGAAAGCAGTACAAAATATGAACCTAAAGGATGGATTTGAAGTGGTAGGCCCATAGGATCGATAAATTTGCCGAGGATCTGGAAGATGCAGCTAGACGAAAATAATAAGTAAAATCTTTTACGTGGGCATGTTAACAAATTGAGAGAGGAGTAGTCAATGCGGACTTGGCCCATCTTACAAATAGGTAATGGGGCCAGCATTAGCGATAAGTAAACAAACTAAAGAGAGATGGGACCAAACATTTCAGAAGAATTTGCTTACACGAGATAGAGTATGAAGAGAAAGATATATATAGGAAAAACGAAAACAAGTTTGTGATAACTTGGATGTGAATGAGATTTTTTTTGTGAGGGGGAATTAGCGACAGTACTAAAGGACTTAAAAATAATAAGGCTCCAGGTGCTGATAGGGTGGTAAATGAGTTTTCTTAAATATGGTAGCTCTGAGGTTAGAAATAATTTACTGAAGATTATGAACTCGATTTTTGAAAAAGGGAAGTACCTAACAATTTTAGGAAATCCTTAAATTAAGCCACTTTATAAGAAGGTAATATAAGTGAGTGTGGTAATTATCGGGGATTATTCTGGTCCTCTGTAGGTAGTAAATTACTTAGTAATATGATACTTTTTAGACTGAGAGATGCCGTAGACGAAGTTATTAAGAGAAAACATGCGGTTTTAGAAAAGGTAGAGATTGTGTCGACCAAATTTTCAAACGAAATTAGGTTTATTATTGAGAAGTGCCTTGAGTTTTCAAACACCTTTGGTCCTCAGATTTAATAGATTATGAGCAAGCGTTCGATTCTGTTTGATAGAAGGCTTTAAGTGTTAGTTCTATGTACGAAATGAACACCGTGCGGTTAGGTAGGAAATGAGGTTAGTAGCTGGTTTTGTATTAAATCAAGAGTTAAGCAGGGTTGTGTTCTAATGCCCTTTATATGTATTATTTTGATTGACTTGGCTTAAGGAGCACAGGAAAGGCAATGGGAGACCCGGTAATCAAATGAAGGAAAAAGTCTCCTGGGCTAGATTATGCTGATGATTTAAGCATCCTAGAGAAAGTGTCAGTAAAATTGAATGAAGTTTTAGAGGTTTTCGATTCAGAGTGCTAGAATAGCTTGAAAATTAATTTTACGAAAGACTAAGTCACCTAAGATGCCCAAAGATTCATTGAAGATGTCACAGTAGAATAGCCAGGCTCAGGGTGTTTTTTCATCATCAGTTAAAAAAAAGTTTGGGAAGAATAGGAAGGTAATCGCAACCAAGATTAAGAATATTAGAACTCAGTGGATGACAGGGTCAAATATGGCTCTGAAGCATGGGGGTTCCCGAAAAGTGGATGAAGATTTGCTAGATGTTTTTCCAGAGAAATATTGCTTAAGGATGCTTCTGGTACCCGGCTGACTGACCGTATTTCAACAATATGCTTTACGAAAAATGGGTTCATACCGCTCTCTAGGGCTCTCATTAAAGAAATGTTGAGATGGCTAGGGCACGATGTGCGATGAATGATTACAGAATTGCCGAGAATTGTTTCTTTCCGGCCCAACCTTCTAGGGCTAAACAAAAGCAGTTTGTCGTCGTAGTGGGGTGGAATGACGTATAAAGAAGATTTAAATGAAATGGGAACTGTCGTGCGCAGATTGTAAAAAGGGAGGCTTTGAATAGATTGGGATGGAGGATGAGCGTGCGTAGACTTTGTGTTGGCCCTCAGCATCTTTGGGTGGGGGGGGGGGGGGCTGCGGTTGAGTTTTAGTAGTATAGTAGTAAGTAATATTGCAAGTATATATATTGCAAGTTATATATCAGTATTTTTGTGCTCTATTATAATAAATAATAATAATATATTATTTTGTGCTCTATATTTTGTGGTAATTTTGCCATTTTTGGCCCAAAAGTATGGCTCTGCCATATAAAATGACCAAAAAAAAGAAACTCTAACAGCATAAAAAGCAATAGAGCCTCACAATTCCCATTCGATAAACTAGAATCCAGTAGTCACGCGATAAGTGTATTTCGTTGTGCTAAGAAATAAAACAAAATAGGATGAAAATATAATAGTTTGATTAACAAATTTGGGCTATTATATTTGCACATTAAGGGGTGGGGGTGAAACCATAGTAGATATTACACACCTAACCTACCTAGGACTTTTGTTGGCCCCTTCAACACGAAAAAACTAAGTTAAACATATTTCACGGAGTGAGCTATACCTCACTATGCAGCGAACCATGCAAGCCCTGTTTTTCATTAGATTGTGAGTGCGGTTCTTCGCGAGATTAAATAAAAAAAAAACAAGTTTTTTTTTACTGAAAGTAAGGTACGACGTAAAACTTAAAACAAAACCGAAATATTTCCGTAATGAAAATGGGCTCTCCTCGCCTCACGCCCTCGCTCTTTAACGCTAAGTTTTTATGTTTAAAAAATAGAGTTTGTAAAAGTTAACTACGTTCGGGTGATCGTATCGACCCAGTGGTCCTAGAATTCGTGGGAGGGCTCATTGAAAGGGAATTAACAGTTCTAGTGCTCTTTTTAGTGACCAAAAAACTGGATGCACTAGATTTTTAACAAAATTTGTATTTGTAA
>JAPEVW010000632.1:0-66434 GCA_027921565.1 Artemia sinica | reverse complement strand
ATGATATAGCAGTGCAGTTCAAAGCAGTGTTCGCAACATTTGCTCTGATGAAAGAATTGTGTAGACCAGAGGAACGGAAATCTCTTCATGATGAGAGCGAACATGACAATGCAGTATTTGTTTTCCCTGGACCCCATTGTTCAATAGATTCAGCCGATTGGTCAAGATCAGCCAGAGTTTGGTTCATAATTTGAAACACAGTCCCTGTATGAATTTTGTTCTGCCCAAACTCCGTAGTGGCGCAATTGCTTTTTCTTATCGTAGACTCCTGCCAAATACTGTAGAAATAGTAGTTTTTCGGACTTTTCCACAACTTTTATTGCAGTTTTTAAATTATTTTAGTTGAAGTGTGTTTTCCCGACTTGAGACCCACACAGAAACGATTCTAATGTGTTTACATTGATCCATGTTCCCTTCAACAGTTTCACCGCTGGACAACTAACTGTAGACCTAATTGCTAATGACTAATAATTTCCCTCTACTACTACTCTGTTCAAGATCATATAGAAGAGACGAATAAAGAATCATATTTTCTTTTATTAGAATGCATAAAAAAGGTACACACATTGAAAAAAGCACATTAAACATGAAAAAACACTTCTTTTTAAATTTAATTTTATAATAAAAAAATACCACATTTACATAGGCACACAGAGAAAAAAACACTTAAATAAATTTCACTTTTTTTTGTTTATTTAAGGAAAAAATACAACATTAGATTAAAGCACTTGACAAAAATATCACTTTTTTTTTAATGAACATTTACAAAAAATCTGTCTAATAAAAAAAAAAGGAGATAACTTTGATAGTGGCGGTGCCCCCACGCTGGCGGGGGTTTTAACAGTAGAGCATCGTGTCCCCGTAGCAGACCTCTACTTGCCCCTTTTCCGGCCACTGTAAACCCTACCACATTGGAGACGAATGCCAACAGAAGCTTTTTAGAGTCTCCCCAATATCGCACTGCCCTGCAGCAATATTTTTATTCAAGACAATGCTCTTTTTTTCCTATCCTAGTACCATGTCCGGCCATGATTGGAAGGCAGTGTAATTTTGGATCGGCAACTAATTCGAGCACTTGTTCGGGATCGGTCACGGACGTCACAAACGATTCCTATTGCGAACACTCTTCACAAAATTTTGCAGCCGAATTCACGGAGTTTATAAATTTCTTTTTCGGCTTTTCGTCTGCGCTTTCAGATCTTTGTTGACAAAGTGTCAACAAACGTTTTTCAGACAGGTTTTTGACTATAACTGGAGTGCTCTGTGAACCTTTGTGACGTTGAAGACGTTTTGCCATCCATTTTAGCGACTGAGTTACAACTTTGTTTTTTTTTTTTGAGCAAGAAATTTTTTTCGGCCAAGATCACAATAAGTTTTTGTTTTGAAGGTGACCAATGCAATCCGTCCACCTCGACTAACGCCTATTCGCAAGGCTCAAAATCCTTTCAGTCACATCAATTGATGCATGGAAAACAATCCTTTGTGAATCGTGAAGCTCAACTTGTATCCGCCTCAATTTCAAAAACCAATCCAACCGTCCATTCTCTAACACGGTCAATGTGGGGAAATGGGGAGCTTGAGGTCTGAGCCATTTATAGTAACCGCGAGGTAGCGCATAATTGGCATGCCGAGGGGTAGAAGATTCATATCATGAGGACTGCATCAGATTTGTCCCCGTCTTCTCTCCTGTGGATCAGTTTCCAATAAAAAGATTACGATCCCCGGGAAAAAACAAAACCCCCCTCATTGCTTTCGATGAACAGCTGCTGATCATTTTGTGATTAGCCCAATTTTTTCCCCACTAATTTTTAGGAGAGGTCCACACTAGATGATATGAATGAAAAAATAATAGCCCCAAATCAGATTAAATTCCTCATAGATTTGTCCGATTTACACTAATGTCTACAGAGTTAAACACGATCACTCGACAAATACAGCTTGCAGTAAGTCAAACTCCATTTTTACACCTCCCTGCTGCACAAACTGTTTTAGCAAAACTTGTATTCATCGGGGTGCAATTATCGCGTGAGACTATCGTAAAACGATTCATCGAGGAATAGTTTCCTCGGGCAAGAAGAAATCGGACAGACAATACAGTCATATGATGATATGCCCTTGACCGTCAACAAATCATATAATCATTTGAAATTGTTGCTTGAGAAGGGGGAAAGCATGGCAGCCGTCCATTGTTTTCTGTACCTGAATTATTCGCTCAATGATTTGGAAAAAACTGTAGGAATCTAAAAAAGCGAATTTTATTCGGTTACTCAACGTCGGCTTCCACAAATTTCCACATAATTCCAAAACAGCAACTTTTCGATATTTAGGTATGTCTTGGTAGGTAAAGCTGTCCTATCACCCGATGCCTCTCTCGTTCCCTTCTTTGAAGATGTGCCAATGCTGGTAGCACATACTTTAGGATCGTAGTTAGAGTTTATGTTTATAACAACCTTAAGAAAAAGTTGCTGTTTAATTTTTAAAAATTACAGAAATGTGAGCCACCCGAAAGTTAAATTTTTCCCCGTTGATTGGATCAATAAGGTTGTCGTGATCCTGACGCACACGTCTTTGTACGTCCCTCTACAACCATCAAATCATCCCCTTCTCTAATGCCAGTTGCTCTTTAATCATGTCACTTTCATTGGGTAGTTGTGTGACGTAATCGTGAATGCCCATTTGCTGTTTTTATTAAAGATACCAAACTTTTCCATGCTGCCTCGCTCATCTAGCCAAAAAAAAAACGCTTCCAACTGGCATTTTGTTTTTGGAATCGCGACGGGCGTGTGCTAGGCCACGCAACTAGTTTGTGTTCCGTGACTATATTGGCCTTGATGAGTACTGTACCTCAACCAGTCTTGTTCACAATCTAGATATTTTATCCAACTTGTAGCAGGGAAGTTGGAAATTTTTAAATTGTAAAATATCTTGCCTTCTGCCGCATTTTCTTCTCTTTGATTTGCCATGAATTTTGCAATGGTTCATGTGGTCTGAAGAAATGTTTCGCTCAGATAGAATGGGGAACATTCACAGCATGGGAAATAGATAAGTTCCCTTTCTTCACACCTTGAGGATAGAGATCGAACTTATTGCTGTAACGGGTAAAATTGACCATAGTAAATTTACATCTTGGGGGGCTCCTTAATCCCTCACCCAATTTTTACATGTCCACCATCTGTGTCCTCACTGAATACAAAACTCCTTTTTTATATTTGTTTTTTGCCCATCTACAATTCAGTGCCATACTGGAGAAAACCCCCACAACCCAATATTTCATTTGCGTTCTCAATATGCTTATTTCTTTCAAGACACCGATACTTCCCTCTAAACAGTCAAATTACTTTAGGAAAATTTTTCCGCCGTTTTACGTGGCAAGTCTCGAGATTTTTCATTGTGAGTCATCTTTTTGGTTTATATGGGCTGCTGCTAAAAATCGTATTTAAAGCATTGCAGCCCTGTGTCAAAATTGAACTCTGACCCTTTGTAGCCGCAATCTGGGTGGCATTTATTCGTCGAGCAGCCCTGTTCCCCCTTAGAGATAAGTTTTTTTTAATCTGCTGAGATTCAGATCCATGTGTTCATGTAGTAAATGGTGGACCCACTTCCCCTCTCATTAACGTGTCCAGTTGAATATTAGTTTTTTACCCCAGTTGAAAGTTGTCCTCAATTCATTTAGACGCTGTAAAAAGTCTGGTTGCCAGTTGAAATCAAATAAAAATTCCCAGATGTTCCCTTTTGTAAATAAACTTTTTGATTCACTTGATGCTTTAACCCCCCATTTGACCCCCCCCCCCCCCCAATTCTGAATCTGATCTCAATTTGCGCTCAAACGCTGTCCGATTGTAGCTATGGAGAACATTCAAGGGCAGTAAAAAATCCCCCGGTCAACCACTTTTTCCCCACGTGATGGTTAAATCTACCCTATTGTTTGTATTGACTAGAGCAGACTCTAACAATAAAATTCACTTAATTCCGAGGACATAGCACGATTTTCATGTCCTGCACCTATTTTTACAGTCCATCCCTAATAGTAGTTTGTCATCAAAAATGTCCGGGGAAGAATAGGCCCTACATGTGCAATTGTTGTGATCATTAATCGGAAGGTGGGCGATGGACATAGAAATTGTAATTACCCCCCCCCGCTTCAAACTGCATTGTTGAGATGACATGAGTCACCCTAGTTACATATTCCAGAAGGTGTTTTGTACAATTGATCAAGCCAGCCTGTATTGTCCTGCGACGTAAGTTCTTTACGAGACCCGGTTCACTTGCAAAGTAACCAAAATCGCCTAATGTTCCGCATAAATCTATCTACCCAGTCCAGGAATCCTCTATTATATCAATATCACAATATTTCTAGGCTAGCTAATGTCCCCAAAAAAAACCCTCGTTAAGGAAACCCCCTTGCCATGCCCATATTAATCTACACTATGTAGATCGTCCCTCTGAACTCCATTGGCGGTGATAGTATTTGTCATGTAATTCAGTTGTTTCATCATCCAATAGTGTGCTATTTCTTAATGTGTAGAAAAAAGGTTTTATTTTTCCATTGAAATAACCATTATTTCATAAAGTTGAAAAAAACCATGTTGCATCTTTAGTTGTATTTTACCTGAATGGAGCTGATGGTCCCTTTTTTTTAGAGCCCCCCCGCCCGCCCCCGGGGGAAAAAGAGGACCTTTGGGGACCTGGAGCTTCTGTCGGTGAGGAATCGGAGCCCTTTCGAGTTGGGGGTAGAGACTTCCACCTGTCAATAGACTTGTGTTATTTATACCGACCTAGAGTTTTCAAGCCTCATCCTTTCGAAACATATTCGAAATCCTCTTTTAAATGTCTCTAAACTGTTTAGCCGAATTCCAAAACGGTCGCGCCAATAATGTTTTGATACAATCGCGTTGTCCATATTTTTAAATTATTAAGAATCCTTTTTCCTGTGTAATATCTCTTCGCTAACTAAAACATCCAGGTTATTGTAAACTTTGTAACGCGCGATTACATTCTAATTATACCTGTCGGATTAAATATTCAACCTTCCGACGGCTTATTTTGATAAGGATTTAAATATGCGCAAGCTAAGTCAAAACATTCCAGTTTAGAACGGTTGTTCATTTGGTCCAAAAACTGTGAAATAGTTTTTTTTTATATAGATTTGTTTTAATGAAGGAATTGATTTTTGCATTAGAAAACATCTTGCTTAAAGATAATTACATGTAGGTTTTATAAATCTGAGAGAAAAGTATGATAAGCTATTTGCTACTTCTGTGTTTACCAATCTTTTATATACTGCTATTTTGTTAATGGTAATAAAGAAGTGAAATTAGGATTATTAATATAATAGCTTAGAACATTAGTTTACCACAAAGTTACGCGCTTGAGAAAATTTGCCTTATTTTTGAAATACCGGAAGAAAACAAAATTATATACATGTTACAAATCTGACTGCACTTTGTACTCTGATTCCCTGCAAAGGGCATGAGAGAGTGTCCTCACCGATCTTGACCAGATGAGACTGTAGCAGTATATGAAAGCATCCTGCCTCGTAAATTTTCTAACAGGTGGCATAGAGGTTTGCGCAAGCTGGCACTTGGCTTATTGAATTTAATGGTTCGCTTACTCCTGTCTCACTTTTCGTGGCTTCATCAAGTTGCACGTTTTTGCTGCGATGATTGATCAAGCGGTATTCTAAAAATAAAAATCATTTTCGTTTTCAAACTATTTCAGCTTACGGGGGGTATGCCCCTCATATCACTAATCAACCCCCAAAGTTGAAAAAATGACGCAATTTGATTAGCTAGCTCATTCTTACTTATTCGAATTTCAGAGGGCATTGGGTCTTCAATTCTATATCAAACACAAAAGTTGACATTATATATTTGTTTTATATCAAGCTTTTAAAACTTAGTATCTAATTACGAAATACTTAAAATCCAGAAAAGGAAGAAGACTCCTGGACATAGCCTAACTAAAATTATTGAAGTATATAAAGGTTCGTCCTCTACCTATATCTCACCCTTACGCTTAAGTTTTTTTTTTTTTTTTTTTTTTTTTTTTTCTTTTTTTTTTTTTTTTTTTTAGCATTTTCAAACGAGACAGATATTCGGAGGCATTAGGCCTTCGATTCCATAGTTCAAACCTCGAACGTTGGACAATTATATATTTTTTTATGTATGCAAAAGTTTTTAAAACTTAACTCCTTATTACGATATCACGGTACTAACCCCCAAATTTGAAATACAAATGACAAAATTTAATTACTAGCCCAGTTCGTACTTATTCATAATATTACTGAGGGCTTGGACCTTCATTCCATATATCACACAAGTTTGCAATTATATATTTTTTTTTTAATAATGCAAAGCTTTTAACACTTATATACCTATTTCAAATACTTAAAATCACAGAAAAGGAAGAAAAAGACTCCTGACATAGCCTAAACTAAAATTATTGAGTATATAGAGAGGCTCGTCCTATAGCCTATATCTCACACCTATACCTTAATTTTTTTTGTTTTTTTTTTTTTTTTTTTTTTTTTTTTTTTTTTTTTTTGTGTTTGTGCATTTTCAAGTAGATATCTAGTTCTACCCCTCTTTTTTTGAATATTTACTAAAATTGAAATACATGGACAGTGTTGTAATTATTTAAAGGAAGGAAGCGTTTTAAAAGAGCTAACAGCACATGACAAGCGTACTAGGAAATTCTTCCTTCACTTAATGGCAGACAAAAAAAATTGATTTCGTTTTTATTATAATTGAGAAAATTTTTACTCACCCAGAAATCGCTAGATATTCCATATCTATTAATGATTGCAAAATATTTGATAATGGTATAATGAATGAACTATTCAAGTGAGGAAATCTAATCTGAAACTTGAATAGATACGAAAAAAAAATTGATTATATTGGCAGCGACAAGACGCGCTCGTCTTTCTGACACGGATTTTACCCTAAAACCATGATATCATGAATTATAAAATCTAGTCCGACGTAATTATGTCTGAAAAACTTGTCCTTCATAAAATAGTATGCAATGTTCTAACTGCAAAGATGGACATAGTTAATTCATGTGGGAGCTCTGAATCTCTTTGAAAAGGTGTAGACTTTCTATAGAATAACGTTGAAATTCGTATAGCTCCATTAAAGTAGTTAGGCCTGTGAGAGGGTAGCTCAAAGACGACTTTGAAAAGTGTAGACTTCTATAGATAACGTTGAAATCCGTATGCTTCATAATAAGTTTAAAGGCCATGTGAGAGGATCCTCACTATCTTGAAAAGGTGTAGAGCTTCTATTGAATAACGTTGAAATTCGTAAACTTCCATAGAAGTATTAGCCATGTGAAGGAGAATCACTCTTCTTTGAAAAGGTGTAGATTCTATGAATACACGTGAACTCGTATAGCTTCCATAGAATGTTTTCGGTATAGCTTCCATAGAGTATAAGTAACATACTACTTTACATTGAATTGCAAGCAATCTTTCACAAATATATGTTTATACCAAGTAGTTACATATGCCTAGTTGACATTACGTAGTCAACTAAAGCTCAATAATATATCATATTTTACTAGTTCATTGAATTAAAAAAAAACGAGTACCAAAAAGAGCTCGTAGCATTTTAAATTGGAGCTTACGTGCTATCTGTTCAGTCCCTGATTCGCATCCAGCTTCAGCATGAGCTAAAGCGCCACATGTTTATCTTTCAAACATGACAATTACTGTGCCAACAACTATCATTTTCTACAGTTTTTCATTTTTTACATAGACAGTAAACGAATAAACATTTGGCCTATGTTTAGTCCTCCTCCGGGAAAATTACCGCCCTCAGAAACATTTTGGGCTATATAATTGCACATTAGGGGGGGGGGGGGATAAATTAGGTACAATTATTCACCGTTGTTATAAGTAATGATTGTTTCTGACTTCAACTATCCAAAATTCTCCCCCCCCTTTATGTGCAAAATAGTTTATCCCAATTTTATTCCCATATTTTAGGTCACTTTGTGTTTCTTTGTCTTTGTCTCGTGCGAAAGCGGAAAAACTACTCACGAAGAAACCAGTTTTGTTCTCAAGTTTTACACAGTGTAATTGATTGAGTTGTCCCTAACACAAGTCAAAAACTTCGTCCTCCTCGGAAATAATTTTTATAATAATTCAGGACAACACAGATACAATTTGGCAACACTTCAGGTTGCAGTAACATAAAACAAAGTTACATTTTAAGATTCGTCCCTTTGTCCTTTTTTTATCTATTAAATATTATCCAATACATTCATCACCAAAACAAATATTTCAGATAATACCTTCATGTTACAACATATGGGTTCCGATTCCTGGTTGGTGTTTCAATTTACATGGTCCTGAAATCTAGGTAATATTTAGGGAGCATATCCACATGTGGTGGGTCAAAGAGGTTTAAAAAGGAAAGGGCTTTTCACAGTCCACTAGCAAGCATCTTCTCTTCTAAAACAAATTACAAATTAATAAACAGAAGGCACACCTAAAAATAAGTATTGGGGGATGGGCCTGACTGTGTACGATGGCACACTAGAATAAACGTATCTTAAGGCATTACTTCGTTTTATGTTAGCTCTTTGATGCAAGTTTGAGAGGACTAAAAAATGAATGATAAACCGACACATAACAAGCTTTAAAAACAGATTAACTTTTTATATGAAGGGGAGAAGGAAGTCTTTAAGCAGCCCCCACCCCCCTCCTCCCCCACAGGTGTCCCCCCCCCTAGACAGATATAAAAAATATGTTGAGCTTACTAACAATTGGACTGCTTTTCCTTTTATTTACGGTAAAATGTAATCTAGAAAAACCTTGAATATAGATGTTATATATAATATATATATATATATAATCTATCATATATATATAGATTATAATATATATATATATATATATTATAATATATATATTATATGATAGATTATATATATAATATAGATATATATATATATATATATATTATATATATACGTGAAACATTTAAACGAAAAAATTCATTACAAAGACGAATAAAAAACCTGAACTCATAAAACAATCTAACTAGAACTGAATAGTGGAAAACTGGGGGACAAATTCAGAAAATTTACTGAATTAATAAAAAGAACAAAGAATATTGACATGAAAAAAAAATATATAACCAAAAAAACATATATTTTACAGCTTAACAATAGGCTATACGAAAAATTTGGTTCAATACCGCTCTCTAGGGGCTATAAATGAAGAGAAGATTGAAGGTAGGGTAGGGCACGTTGGGAGGATTAAGGATCGACAGATTAGCCGAAGATTGTTTTTTTTCGGCCAACATAGTCTAGGGGACTAAATGAAAGCAGGTCTTCCTCGTCTAGAGGTGGGAGAGACGTAATAAGAAAGAATTAAACGAAATGGGGAACCTTCATGGGTGGGTTGTAAAAAGGTAGGCTTTGAATCGAATGGAATGGAGGAGGGAGGATGCGTACTGGTATAGACATTAGGCGGCTTGGTGCTTGTGTTGAGTGGTAGTAGCAGTAGTAATAGATTTTATATGTACCTTGTTGCAGTGGACAACTGTAACCGAAGACAGAATATAAACGGGATATTGAAATAGAGCCTGACCCCCCTTAAAAGACGTGAATTTGAAACAAAAAGTAAACAAAAGTTGGTCATCCGACCTTTTAATGTTGCCTTATCTAACCTCTTTTAGCAACGTAATAAAAGCTAACTAACACCCCGTTTTTATTTAATGTTTATAAATGATTTTAAAAAAAATCAATATCCTTTAGTGCCTAAAACTTTTTACGATATCTTGATATTGTAGAATACATATTCAATAGAACAATATTTTTTATGTTTACCATATGAGAATGTAGATAAAAGTTAACCCATCATTCCAGCCAAGGCCAAACCGTGCTATAAAAATAATTCCTTGATAAGAAGGTACATCAAACAATGTGTAATATATCATTACAAGAACTTTATCAAATCAAAGTAACTATAGATCTTCAATTCTTTTACATGTCCTCACACATGCTAAAATCTGTATAATTCCAGTTCAAAATCTGTTTCATAATTCTAAAATTGGTACCATATTACAAATTAATCATGTCCAAAAAACCCATAACCAGGAGGATTTACAGTCCAATCTTTTTAATGTTGTTCCTCTGTGCTCTTTAGCAACCTACTAAATAAAACCACAGCCCAGAGGTAACCAACAAAGTTTGTAAAAAACACGCTTTTGAAAAAAGTGCCGCAATTTTTACAAATAAAGTTGTAATTTGGTCATTTTTATAAGACTATATGGACATGTTTTAGTTTCCCCTTCACCAATTTAAAGAAATCAGAATTCAGTGGTTTAGTTTTCCCTAGTGCTTTTAAAAAAACACTGAATAAAAGATAATAGTTTGCAGAGTAAGGATATAAAAATAAATATAAAATAAAAGAAGATAAAAAATTTCAAATAGAAAATATCAGCAACTTTGAAATAACAGCAACAGTAAAACAGGCCTAACCCAGTTTTGAAACCCAGTCTATGACACAATTACCCATGGTTAATAATTAAAGTTAATTAATTATAAATATCATACTTCCCATTTTCTTTCTTTTTTAAATTGCTTGCCTTAGTGATTTTTTATATGCGGCAATAACAGTCACTTATTCATATTATTCCTGTTGTAACGAATCACTGATAGTTTTTTGTTTAAAACTAAACCTTGTTACCTCGAAGACATAACTAATAGAGAGGGAGACAGTTATTGTGAAATTTGTTAAATATAAAGGATGCAATTTTCAGAAACAAAGGAACGTAATTGCATTTATATTCAAAATTAAAAAGAATTGAAGATGGAAAAAGAAAAGAAAAAGGAAAAGCACTTACCGTGTTGTCACACCGTTTTCCCACATATTATGAAGCTAAATATTGTAGAACAAAATTAGTATAACAAGTATCGTATCTCTCTTTAAAAATCTTTTTTATCTTGAGAATATCTTAGTCTGTTTGTAAACAATATCTTATAAATTTCTTAATTTTGAGTTGAAAAAAAAGGTTAAGAGCCTTTCCCTTGACGTTAGATTCACTAAATCGCTATACATAAATTTATACAAGGAGACAGAGAGACAAATCATTACATTACTTACAGAGAAGAAAATAAAAAAGAAATTACACTTTCAATTAGCCTAAGGATGAATGTAGATGCATGGCAGAATGTAACCTCGGTGATGTTTTGTTCCTCCATTTTTGCGGAACCACCGTTATTCTCTCTAGTTCTTGGGTAGAGGTGCCTGTTTTCTGGATTGACAAAATTTTTTTTGTTGTTATCTTTCAAATGAGCAAAAAACTGCTTGTTCTAGCTCAGTTGTGTTGTAGCCCTTCCAAAAATCCTGAAATGATTGCTTGTTCATGGGCTCTATGTTAAGCATTAATTTGTTGAAGTAAGTTTCTCGCTCCTTCATTTAAAGTGTTCGACCTCCACTAAAAATTCTTTCACTGGTATCCCAGCATCTTCAACCAAACCAGCACTGTTGTGGTTTAGAGTCTTTCCTGCATTCTTTTTCCGTTTTGTAAACAGGGATTCATCTATTTCCACTATATGACAAATTCCTCAAATTTTACCCAAACAGATTTTACCAAAGATACTGGTCATTTTTACCGACTTTTTTTTGTCAATAATTAACATGATGTCCGATGTGAAATACCAAAAAGTAAAATCACTGCACGAGTCAGTACAACCGCTGCATTTAACCAACTTAAGAATTAGATTTTTTGGTACATATCATGTCCACTATTTTAATGCTGTGTATGGTAACCAAATGGACAGTTGTGGCACCATCTATAAAATAACAGCAGCAGTTGGAAAAACTGCTGCGTTTTACAGACCAAGTTCGAAATTTCTGTAAACAAAATGTCAGTATTTTTGTGGTCTTTATTGAAACCGAAACAAAGAATTTTAACGCTTGTCGGAGAAAGCGTGTCGCAAAGCGTCACGATTTTTACTGAATTATTTTTTTTTACTTAGTGACCAAAAACATTAGGGGGGGGTGTCCCCTTCCCCACAAACGTGACGACCCGTCTATCACTAGTCAAAGTAAACTAATCAATTCCCTCAAGATTGCGTTAATAATAAACAAAATGAAACTAGGTCAATGATTGCATCAATAATGAACTTTTTCTTTTTCTTTAAGATGGTCAGGTGACGCTGAAGCAGGCAATTTTAATAATTCACTAAATGACCTTTTGCAATTTCGCTAATAAATAAAGTTCTATTTTAATCATATTTTATTGTCACCCAAACTCCACTTCTCAGTGTGTTTATATAATAGACAAATACCTATAAATACTTACATATATTCTTTATATAAGCACTTCATTTTACTTAACCAACAAGCCTCCCTCTAATGTACAAATCATAATCCAAATTACATATTTCTCATGCACTTTTCCAGTTCTTTATTTTGTTAACATACTTCTTTGCCATTAATATACGCTTGAACAATAAGAGACAATTATTAAAGACTGCAATTGAAAATAAATAATTTAGACTAACATACAATTTCACTCTATGATGGAACGGGGAGAGGGGTAAAGTAAAGTGCTATTATGAATGATAGAATTATTTAGGATTTTTACATGATAAATCATCCCTAACCCCCTCTAATGGTCTAAAATAACCTAGACTCTACATAAAGGGGAGGGTTTTCCCTAACCAGGAGGCACAGTATAATGACCTTTGGAATATTTTGAAGAAACTGACTGTCTCAAAAATTTTTTTTTTTTTATCCGATGGGTTTGGGGGGGGGCAGGGGAATGGTGTGAGTGGTGACTTGTTGCCTTCCAATCAGTTTTGACTCTTAAAAAGAGCAGTAGCAAGTAGACCTTCTAATTTGCAATCAAATGAGCCCCATTCATAGTTGTATAAGACTACCCCCTTCCATATAATTGCCCTCTGGGGAGAAAAGAAATATGAACAATTTGAACCCTTATGGATCTTGCTATAGGCAATGCTATGGCATGCCTCTAACTAAAATAGATGAGGAGGTTCGGATCTACGATGGGAAGACAGAGAGGGCGAGTGACCTGGGGTGACATTCCTGAGGGCAGTAAAAAACAGCTAAATTGTAATGTTTTATGGGTAAAATTTTAATATTTATGGACAAAAATTGTTATTACAGTAGTGATGTTAGTAGAATGCTTCGTCCTGGATTTGCGTACAGCACATAGGAGTTCCCTGTTATTTGCATACAGCACGTTCCATGGCACCTTTCCAAGGCAGATTACCAGACTGGTTATTTGTAAGGTATAATGTAGTCAAACATGTTTTGAGAGTATGCTCGTAATTATATAACTCAACCGACCGTTTTTGAGGACAACATCCGTTTTTTAGGATGTCTCACCCAATCAGAGAGCGGAGGTTACTCCATATACGATAACTGATTTGTGGTTGGGATTTGAATAAAAGGACTGATTTTCATTGCAATTCATATTTAGTAAGAGAATTGATTCAGAGAGAATAGTTTATTGAGAAGATTATTAGTGGAGAAAAAAATGAGTTGTGCATTTACGTTATTGAGATTAATGTGGAGCCGACAGCAGCAGCAACGATATACGAGTACCCATGTGGCTGTGGAAATAACCGCTGGCCTGTAGACCCATGCCTTGATGGGGATAGTATGTATGCTAGATACGTGATATCATTAGCAAGTTTAACAGGAGGAGCAACTATGTTTTGCTGGATAAGTGAATATTCTCCATATAATAAACTTCGTGGTCAGCATTAACATGTCCTATCAAAATATATTGAATGAGAACGAAATGCATCAGTGAATGCTATTATTGTAATTATGTTCAATAAAATTGTTTCTAAATCAAGGTATTTTTCTTTCTATAAGTAGACTAGAGTACAAAAGAAATTCTGGTTAGTCCTGAAATTGGTTGTGAGAGAGTTAAGACTCTACAAAATGGATAGATTTGAGAAGAGCGAATCATGAGGAATCTAGTGCTTATGGAAAAAGTTGATTCTAGATGACGATTTTCTAGAGCTGTCTATTTCAAAGAAAGATATTTTCTTCGGAATGCTTGTCGATATAATGAAAACTGATTCTCCATCATTAGACTATTGTATGAAGCTTCTACGTCGTGATTCAAATGCATTTACACAATTTATTGATATATTGATCACGTGACACGGCAAATGACATTTTGGATATGCTTTTTAACATTAGTTTTAGAAATTTAGGACATTTTTTTCATGAGAAAGATGGTGCTCAAGGATGATTTACTCCTCTCTCTCTCTATCTCAGACAATTTTTGTTGTATGCTGCTAGCTATTTTCATTGTGGCTAGTGAGAGTGTCAACACATGAAAAAATGTTCATACATGTCCCGCTATGTATTACACACTGGGCAGTTGGGCATCATGTGAGAATTTTTCACAATGATTGATGAGTATTATGAAAAGTGTTCGATTATGCAACCCGGGTAAATTGCAATAAAGGATATGCTGTACAAATTAAAGATTGTAATTCCTGTCTTGAAGAGTGTGGTGACTCTCATCCTAGAGGACACCTATCGCTCCAATTGCCACTCTATGATAAATGTAATCAGATGGGAGATACATATCCCGGTATGATTGGGAAAGAAATCCTAACCGTGATTTTAGTTTATTGCTACGAGATTGGTATCGTCGTGGTTTTAGATTGTTCTGGGAGGAGGAGCGGGGTCAACGATTCAACTGCTGGACACAAAAGAATATGGTTTCTACGTCATCGTTTTGAAGACAATGGGTGTTATGATTATAAGCCCACTGATTTTTTATTGGCTGGACGGAATGTGATTCGACACTTGCGGACACTGTTGTGAAATTGCTTCAAATAAGCAAATTGAAACATGTTGAATTCTATAGAATGATGAGTAATAGTATCATTGACTATACAAAGAGATATGACATAGAGTGAAAGTTACACTCTACTGTAGAAAATGTGACCTGACATGCAGTACATCAGGATCAGTACACTCTGAATTCAGATAATCTACCTGCACTAGTTGTTGTCGACAAATACCTATACCTAGTATGAAGATGAAATCTAAAGAGTAGAAAAAGTCGTTTTATCATGTATATAAATTTTTATCATTTATTAATAAACAATTTCAAATACATTTTTAGAACATTTTATTCGTAGTGGCAACTATAAATCAATATTAAACACGCTTGTAAGTATATTTTCCACTAGAAAGTCGTTTTCAATCGAGTTAAGTCCACGTAGATGTCGAGAAACTGCCTTGTAGGTGTAGCCACGACATCTGAACATGAAAAAGAGTAGTGCATGAATCCACATGTCTTAGTCGTTAAATCCTGTTCTTTTCGTTGATTTTGAATAATGGTTTTTCCTACTGCTTTCACTAAAGTGGCTGATGTATGGAGTGTTAGAATTTATACGATAGGCCAAGAGGAATCAAAAAAAAATTCAATATTCTTCGCTGTTTGAAAGATGCATAGCCAATGGCCGGTCTTCAAAGTCGATGGACTGCTATTAACAATGATTAGGGTATTGGTTAACACTTGGAATTTTTTCAATGAAGTCCAAAGGTATGCAATAGGACTTGTTACTGGGACATGTATGGATCCATACTAAATACGTGTTTATTTGGTTTGTGTTCATGGTGCTAAGTCTAATAGAACACTGCCGTCGGGTGTGATTTCCCAATAGGTTTTCAAATTGAACTCAGTGATATTAGCGTGATACTCTCAGCCAATGGGTCGGCAAATGTACACTCTAAGCGCACACTCCCCGTACGTACTATACTCATATCCTGTGTGCCAGACAATCCAATACAATCCACCCCATGATTTTTTTGAAAACATTGAATCGGTTATTCCATTTTCAAATAGTTGAGAGTCATGATCTAGGGATTGCATGGTCAACTCGTACAGAGTTCTATAGGATTTTTTGTCAAATGATAGAGTGTTACAGTGGAATACCATTCAATTTGCACACGAAGGCTAGATAGACCGAAAAATTAAATCATGGGGGGATTCAGTCCAGGATCCAACAGCACTGCCACTCTTCACAAAGGCCAATGCCAATTTTGATGGGATTTCTCCATTGATAAATGATTTAATCGCTATAGCTACGAGATCCGGTGGCAATGTTGACATTTGATTGGATGTCGTTGGGGACAAGAAGTTTAATGTTGTTGCCATTGGCTCTTCGATTTTCCACTGCCAGTGCAACAGAGCTCATAACTTGTTGTTTTCGGACGTGGAGAATTGCCGATGTGATAATGACATTTGCATCGGGTGCTGCAGGAAGTGTTTTTCCTCAAAATGAAATCGATGGGACCAGCTGTAACTTTATGTCAATCTTGACATTGGGGGGTAGCCATTGGGATATATTGATATCTCATGATTTAATTTTCCAACCAATGATGCTTATTGGGGCACTGCAGTAGTCAATTCACCGTCAGTATCAAAACCTGATCGATATTCATAGCCCAATGATTGTCCTCTCAACTCCTTGTATGCTTTGGTGTCATCATCATAAAATTGTATGTAGCTTGCATAAGTTTGATGAATTATTGCTAGTGCTCACCAATTTTACATTAATAAAATACATTTATTTGTTTGAATAGGTTGTGTAGAATACAGTTCTCGTAGGAGAGAACCATCAGCAGCAGTTGGAGTTGTATTATCTGACTTTTTCTTCACCGCAACATTTAAATCAATAAATGTTGATGACAAATCAATGAATAGTCTTCATTGGAAAATATTTGAAAGTGTATATTTTCCGAGAGGGTTGTTGGGGATGAAATTGTTCCTAGTAGCCATACTTGACACTGACATCAACATTTTCAGCATTGAATAGATTCAATGAGAACTAATTGATGGATATGCTTCCTTGTGGGGGAGATAAGTCATCTTAAGAGAAGGAATCCTTCTTTGATCTAACAATCTTTTTCTTTTTTCTTCTTCTGCTTATTGGTCTTCCTTTTTTTATTCCTCAAAGTCCTTGTTGATGTCCTTCGCTTCCCTCTGGGTGGAGACGATGAGTGATGACGTGCACGCATTCTTTTCAATCCCTCCCCATTTAGTCGAGATTTTAATTGCTCACCAACGGCTCTTGCTGAAGATCAGATATTTTCCTTAACACTCTCCTTGAAATTCTTGCCCGACCCCCAGTCCTGTAGTGTGGAGGCAGCATAAAATTTGATGCACCAGGCAAAGATATTTCTGGCAAGGGTAGTGCAGAACAGGAAATAGCCTAGCAAACCAGCTACCAAGACCATAGCCAGACATTGTAGTGCGACCATTGTAGTAGTCCAATCCATTGCATATTGACGTGGACTCAAACACCAACATAACAATCGATATCGGGGCAGACAAATGGAATTCTTCTATTGTTCATTTTAGGTGATTTTACTGTCGCCGACAATGGGTCGAAAATGACATGTAATTACTGCTAAGCCTTTTGAAATTGCTAGAGGATCACCTAATTCAGTTCTTAGTGTTAACTGAAAGAGTTCCAAAATAGAAGTGTTTTACGGGAATATACTGAAGATGCTTTATATTGTAGTGGTGAATATGTTCTTGATTGGTTTTTCGTTCAAGAACTCGTAGGAGGGGAACATTTGAATTACCAACCCGAGATGTTTCCACAAATGAAGTCGTAGAGAAATATACAAGTGTCCCGTGGAGAAGGCAGGTGGGTAGTCCGCAAAAATGCAATTATGTGTTTCCGGCACTTTTACCGTTGATTATATTGAGCTTAAAGCCAAGAACATCCTTTAGGTATCATTGAGAACTAACCTTTTCATTGGCAATAGGTGAACTAATGTAGATCTTGCCCTCCTCCTTTGAATAGTTGAAATGAAAAGCTCTTTTTTTTACGAGCGGAAATTCTTTTATTGATAGTACGGACATAAATCATTCATACAGTTGAGCTCCTCGTAGGGTAATACAACATATGATATTCAAATGAATTGATCTTTTCATTTTTTTCTCGATCGTTAACGAGTGCCCAATCATCATGTTGATCACTAATGAGTGGCAAATCATGGGGTCTAATTTTTATTTCATATTCACGATCCTTTCTCAGGATGTCGTAGGTATTTTTGAGAATACAGTCGACAAGAGCCACTTCATACGCACCATCAAATTTGATGGCGGGGGGAGAGTTTAGTCTATAAAATCACTTGTTCTATTCAAGTCGTTGTAGAGAGGATCGGAAACATTAGACATAAAAGTTACATAGAAATCATTGGGCATTGTCAATATCTTCAACACCGATGCAAGAATCAAAATCAGAGTTGTATCCTAGCCACCGAACAAGTAACTGTTCCTACCCCTGCGAGTGCGAGTCTTTAATATCTTTTTCATTTGATATAATTTCCACTATTATTTTTAACCTTTTGTAGTTCATAGTCATAAAAGCTGCAAGAATATCTTCATCTTTGGTATCGCGCAAACGATAAGTTTATGGGTTTAGTGTCTAGGATTTTTGCCACTTTAAAAAGTTCGGTGGACTACAAGTAATTCCCCTTTTTCAAATACATTAGTTTGTCCTATGAATTCGAACAGTATCACCAACATTGAATTTATTTTTCTTCTTGACAATCGTTTCATTGGAATACTGTTTAGAAAAGGTGTCAATTGTATCATGATCAGAGTGATGAACTTCCGTTGGGCGTAGAGTTTGACAATGATCGACGAGGTCGTTGATTATAAATCAACATGATTTTATCTAAATCAGAATAAAAGCCAGTGTATTTTTTCAATGTTTCAATATCTTGAAATTAAAAGTCGAATAGTTCTTATGCAATCGTTCGGCCAATGCAGCCTTTATAGGACTATGACTATGAAAATAGAGCAGTGTACTATATTTCTCCATAGTACTTTTGCAACATGGGGATTAACAAATTCAACTACCATGACGCGATCCGTTTGAATTTTTTTTATATGAATCCTGTTCGAGAATACTTTTCAATGGCCTGAGCAACTTCAACGCCTCTCTTTGATCGCAATGGATTGCATATGCATAGCGCGACTAAAACACTGATTGCAAGTAGAATGTACTTGTACGGTGTATTGTGACGTCTTTGAATCTCATCTAGAATCAGGAGATCTGCTTGCATTATATGCAATGGGTAAAGGGCTTTAGTTTTTCGATATTGATTAGCACGAAGTCTATGATTTCTATGCAGAGTGTAACTTGATTCATTTTGTAGATAGTCTTGTACACTTTTAGTGTGAACACACCAGTGACCTTGGAAAGAGTGGTGGGGGAAGTTAGACTCCCCACCTCACCAATATTTTCATAAACCACTTTCAGAACTTCAAACCATTTTGAACGTAAACACGTTGTGTAAACGTCCGCTACCCTTTTGTATACTGGGCGGTTGGTGTGGTGGTGGTGACGCTGACTTGATACGTCTTCGCTTTTGTCTAGATATTAGTGGTGTGCTAGTATTTCCTAAATTGATTTAAAATCTTCTTCTTCTTTTTCATATTTTAATGGTGTTGTTTGTTGAAGATGATGATGATGCATAATCATTTAATTTTTTTTAGAATTTAATCTATTGCTAATAAGACCTTTTGGGGAGTTTAATGTATTTAGAAAGTTGAAAAACATTAGATCCAACAATTTGCATAAGGCTGTCCATTTCTTCAGTTGTAAATTGAAAATCCAGGGGGATACTAAATGACGTACCTTCACTAACATCATCCGGGCGACAGTGGACAATTGCCCATGATTTTTTGAAGTCCTGGGCCAGTGAAGGCAGTTGTTTTCGTAGCTTCCCCTGAAAACTAAATGAATGGATTGACTTTTTTTTTCTTTGAGGAAATTTTTATCACAATTATAGCACACTATTTATTTTTTTTCTTAGTCGGATTTGTATTTATCAAACAAATATTTTTTTTTTTCTTAATTGGATTCGTATTTATCAAATTGGATTAATTGGATTCGTATTAAGAAATGCATAATAAATTACAAATTTTTGCTTATAGCACACAAGCACACGTTCACAACACACACACATACACAAACACACACGCACACGCTCAGACACACATACGCACACGCACACACTCACGCACACACGTTCAAACACACATACACATACACACACACGCACACACACATGCGCACACACAGCGCACGAACACACACATACGCGTACACACGTGCACACACATCGCAAGGTTTTGACTAGTAGCAATAAAATACGGTAAAAAAAAATAAACTCAATAATTTTTTCTTAATAGCTCATTAAAAAAAAATACTGACTCTTTTTTTCCTACATATCTAGTCATCCATAAAAATAGCGATCAGACTAGAATTAGATTTCCTTTTTCCTACAAATCTATCCGATTAATGTTTTTTTTCTTATTGGATTCGTATTTATCAAACAAATGCATAATAAATTACAAATTTTTGCTTATAGTATTATTTATAAAACAGGTGCATAACACGCTCACACAAGCACACGCACACACGCCCGCCCAACGTTGACACACACACACAAACAACACGCACACACGTTCACACACACACACACACGCACACACATGCGCACAAACGCACACACACCACATACGCACACACGCACACACACACACTCACACACCACACACACACACACACACAACACACACACCACACACACACAACACACACACACACACCCACACACACACACACACACACACAACACAACACACACAACACACACACACACACACACACACACACACACACACCACTCGAGAATACTTTCAATGGCCTGAGCAACGTCAACTTCAACACCTCTCTTTGATTGCACTGGAATATGCATATGCATATCGAATAAAAACACTGATTTGCCAATAGAATGTACTTGTACGTTGTATTTGGTGACGTTGGCACGGAACGGTCGTTGAATCTCATCTAGATGTCAAGTTGAATCTGCTTCTTGACTTGCCTTATAGGCACAGGTAAAAAAAAGGCTTTAGGTTTTTTTTTTTCGATATATTGGGCGTAAACAAAAAGCAAAACTGTGCAACAAGTCTTGATTTCTCTCTATGCAGAAGTGTAACAACTTGATTGATTACTTGATTTTTCCATTTTGTAGATAGTCTTGTAACAACTTTTTATTGGAGGGAGGTATAGTTTAGAGGGAGATACACACGTTTTAGTAGGGGAAGATTAGAACTGCGAACAAACACCTGACTTTTGGATAAGAGTGGGTGGGGGAAATTAACATCTAAACCTAACTGATACTTTCTCATAATGCAATCTTACTTAAAGAACTGTTACTAATTCTTTCATATTTAACTTTCAAAACTGATTCTAACTGAAGTAACTCATCATGTCATTACTTGGTAACTTAGCGTTTGTACGTTCGTTAACTAATCTCATCTTTAACTTTAAACTTTGTAACTTACTCGTAACCCTTGCTAACTTAACTTGGTGGTTGTGGTAATGGTAAAACTTTAACATGTAAAACGGTCCTTTCGGGCTTATTTTTTTGTCTAGATAGTGGTTGCTAGTATTGGCACAAAAAAGTCTATGAAATTTCTACTGCCAGAGTGTAACCTACTTCTTGATTCTTTTTTGTCAATCTAAATCTAGTCTGTACACTTTAGTGCGAACAACTTAACTTAAGAGACTTATACCTGGTGGGTGGTCATTTTGCTCTGACTGACCTTGATCTGGTGGGGAAATAAAATTACGTATTGTTTTCCCCGCCTCGTATTGCCAATATTTTCATAAACATCTTTAAGAACTTCAAACCATTTTGAATGTAAACACGGTTGCAAATGTAACGTCCGTTATCCTTTTGTATAGACTGGCTGTTGGTGGTGATGGTGGTATAGGTGACTTTGACTTGATACGTCTTCGCTTTTGTCTAGCTATCAGTGGTGTGCTAGTATTTTCCAAAAATTGATTTGAAATCTTCTTCTTCTTCATATTTAATGGTGTCAATGTTGATGATGATGATGCATGTTCGTTTAATTTTTTTAGAATTTGTCTATTGCCAATAAGACTTTAGGGAAGTTAAATGTATTTAGAAAGTTGAATAGATGAGTGTCAAATGATAATAGTCCCTTTACGATTTGTAACCATGTCATAGATTAAATCAAGTAGATTATAGCTCTTGCCCTGAATTATAAATCCCTTCCCCATGCTCTCTGCTCTCAACTTGAATATGATCTTGACCACTTTCCAAGAGATAGATTTAGGAGTCGTTTACTTTGTTCACGAGTTATGAGTGGGGCATTAGATTTCCAATTTTCAATACAATTGAATCCAATTCCTCCTTCTTTAATTGTGTTCCAGCAGCAGACTCTTGAGAAGATGATTCTTTTTTGGGGATCAATACCAGCAGCAGTGGGCTTCGATCGATATGACTTGTTTGTCCACTCGGCGAAGTGCATCTTGAAGTAAAAGTAGTTTTTTATCATCCTCAATATTTTCATTGTCAAGGAATTTACTCAGATTGTTCTCAAAGTGTTCCACGGGTGAGAGAGCGAGTTCTATTGGAGTCAATTTATAGGGTTTTGCCATCTAGAGAAAACTGTTTACAAGTCCTGCAATTATTGGCCGTAAAAGTGTGAAAAAGCTACACCACCTGCCTGAAGAAGTGGTTTCCTTTTAAAATTCTTTCCTTCTCGTTTTAGAGGCCAATGTACGTACAATGGAACGATGTTGCTTTGCCTGTTCGCTTAACTATTTCTGGCAGTTGAACATTACCCTCGGTCAAATCTAAACAAAGTTCAGATATTAGATTAATGAAATCATTGTCAATACCATGTTTGAGTATTGCTTTCCTAAGCGAAGGTTTTGAAGTGCTTAGAACTGAAAACAAATGTCTATTTTCATGTAGTTTCTTCAGTGTCATGATAGCGACTAATAGGTCTTTTTAGTGTTCACAGGGAGATATACTGTAATTTCATTGTCGAAAATATCTGTGACTACACGCAGATCCTCGGGTGTATTTGATTAAGATCCAATAGGATATAACCGTAGGGTTTATTAGTTGCCTGATTGTATGCTGAGTGCAGAAATTTAGGGCACCTCGATAGATTTGTTTATTGAGAGTTATTAGCGAGCTAGAATCACGAACAACTCTGTAGATGATATAGCAGGTGCAGTTCAAAGCAAGTGTTCGCATACATTTGCTCTGATGAAAGAGATTGTGTAGAACCAGAGTAACGGAAATCTCTTCATGATGAGAGCGAACAGTGAACAATTGCAGTATTTCCTGGACCATTGTTCAATAGATTCAGCCAGATTGTCAATGATCAGCCAAGAGTTTGTTCAATAATTTTGAAAACATCAAGTCCCTGTATGAATTGTATCTGCACCAAACCCGTAGTGGCAGCAATTGCTTTTATCTTATCGTATGACTCCTGCCAAATACTGTAACAATAGTAGATTTTTTTCGGCTTTTCCACAAACATTTTATTGCAATTTTTTAATTATTTTATGTTAAGTGTTGTTTTCCCGACATTGAGGACCCACACAGAAACGATCTGAATGGTGTTTTAAATGATACATGTTCCCTTCAACAGTTCACCTGGACAACTAACTGTAGACCATAATTGTCTAATGACTAATAATTTCCCTACTACTACTACTCTGTTCAAGAATAATAATAAGAAGAAGACGAATAAAGAATCATATTTTTTTTATTATATGCATAAAAAAAGGTAACAACACATTGAAAAAAGCACATTAAACATGAAAAATACACTTCTTTTTAAATTTATTTATAATAAAAAAATACAACATTTACATAGGCACACAGAGAAAAAACACTTCAAATAAATTCACTTTTTTTTGTTTATTTATAGAGAAAAAAATACAACATTAGATTAAAGCACTTGAAAAAATATCACTCCACTTTTTTTAATGAAACATTTACAAAAAAAAATCTGCTCTAAGTAAAAAAAAAAGAATAACTTTGATAGTGGCGGTGCACCCCCCGCTGGCGCGGGGGTTTTAACAGTAGAGAATCCGTGTCCCCGTAGCAGACCTCTACTTGCCCCTTTTCCGGCACTGTACCCTAGCCACATTGTAGTAGAATTCCAACATGAGCTTTTTAGAGATCTCCAAGATCGCACTGCCTGCAGCAATATTTTTATTCAAGACAATGCGTCTTTTTTTCCTATTCAATAGTACCATGTCCGGGCCAATGATTGTGAAGGAAGTGTAATTTGGATCGGCAATAATTCGAGCACATTGTTCGGGATCGGTCACGACGTCACAACGATTCCTATTGCGAACACTCTCACAAATTTTGCCGAAAGCCGAATTCAAAAGGAGTTTATAATTTCTTTTTCGGCTTTCGTCTGCGCTTCAGAACGTTTGTTGACAAAAGTGTCAACAAACGTTTTCAGATAGGGTTTTTTGACTATACTGTAGTGCTCTGTGAACCTTTGTGACGTTGTAAAAACCGTGTTGCACATCCATTTTAAAGCTACATGATGTACAACTTGTTTTTTTTCGGCAGAAGATCAGCAATAAGTTTTTGTTTTGAAGGTGACCAATGCAATCCGTCCACCTCGACTAAACGCCTATCGCAAGGGCTCAAAGAATCCTTAGTCACAGGTCAATTGATGCATGGGAAAACAAATCCTTTAGTGAATCGTGAAGCTCAACTGGTATCTCCCATCAATTTCAAAAAACCATCCAACCGGTCCATTCTCCTCAACACGGTCAATGTTGGGGAAATGGGGAGCTTGAGGGTCATTGAGCCATTTATAGTAACCGCAAGGTAGCGCATAATGGACATGGCCGAGGGGTAGAGAGAATTCATATCAAGGAAAACTGCATCCGATTTTGTCCCCGTCTTCTCTCCTGTTGGATCAGTTTCCAAGATACGATGCCCCGTGAAAAACAAAAACCACCCCTCATTGACCTTTCGATGAACAGATGCTGATCAATGTTTGTGATTAGCCCAATTTTTTCCCCACTAATTTTTAGGATGAGGTCCATCACTAGATGAGGAGATGAAAATAATAGCCCAAATCAAGATTAAATTCCTCATAGATTTTGTCCGTATTTTTACACATAATGTCTAACAGAGTTAACACGTCACTCGACAAATACAGCTTGCAGTAGTCAAACCCATTTTTACAACCTCCCTCTGCCCAAACTTTTTTAGCAAAACTGTATTCATCGGGGGTGCAATTACGATCGTGAAGACTATCGTAAAACGATTCAATCGGAGGAATAGTTTCCTCGTCAGGCGAATCTCGACATGGAACAATAACAGTCATAAGGATATATGCCCTTGACCGTCAACAAATCATATAAATCATTTGGAAATTGTTTGCTTGAGAAGGGGGAAAGCATTGCAGCCGTCATTGTTTTTCTGTACCTGAATTAATTCGCTCAATGATTTGGGGAAAAAAACTGTAGGATCTAAAAAGCGAATTTTATTCGTGTACTCAACGTCGGCTTCCACAAATTTCCACATAAATTCCAAAACAAGCAACTTTTCCGATGATTTAGGTATGATCTTGTAGTAAAGCTGTCTATCACCCATGCATCATCTACTGTTCCATTTCTTTGAAGATGTGCCAATGCTGGTAGCACATACTTTAGATCGTAGTTAGAGTTATGTATAAAAACCGGAAGAAAAAGTTGCTGTTTAATTTTTAAATTACATGAATTGTGAGCCCACCCCCGAAAGTTAATTTTTCCCGTTGAATTGGGATCAATAAGGTGGTCGTGATCCTGGACCACGTCTTTTACGTCCTCTACAAACCCAGCAAATCATCCCCTTTTCTAATGCCAGTTGCTCTTTATCTGTCAATTTCATTGGGTAGTTGGTGTGACGTAATCGTGAAATTGCGCCATTTGCTGTTTTTTATTAAAGATACCAATAACTTTTCCATGCTGCCCTCCTCATCCATAGCCAAAAAAAAACTCTTCCAACTGCATTTTGTTGTTGGAATCGCGACGGGCGTGTGCGTAGGAACACGCAACTAGTTTGTGTTCCTTGACTATATTTGGCCTTGATGAGTCTGATACCTCAACCAGTCTTGTTTCACAATCTAAAGATATTTTATCAACTTGTAGCAGGGAATTTTGGGAAATTTTTAAATTGTAAAATATCTTTGCCTTCTGCCGGCATTTCTTTTTCTTTGATTGCCATGAATTTTGCAATGGTTCATGTGGTCTGAGAATGTTCGCTCAGATATGAATGGGGAAAGGCACATGGGGGCAATAGATACGTTCCCCTTTCTTCACACCTTGAGATAAGAGTCGACTTATTGCTGTAACGGGTAAAAAATGACCATAGGAATTTACATCTTTGGGGGGCTCGTAAATCACCCAAACCCAATTTTTAACATTATCCACCATCGGTGTCCTCACTGAATACAAAAACTCCTTTTTTATTTGTTTTTTTTCCCCATCTACAAATTCAGTGCCATACTGGAGAACAACCACCCCCAACCCAAGATTTTCATTTGCTTTCTCGAATATGCTTATTTCTTTCAAGGACACCGGATACTTCCCCTCTAAACAGTCAAAATTTACTTTAGGGAAATTTTTTCCGCCGTTACGTGCAAGTCCGTCGAGATTTTTCATTGTTGAATCATCTTTTAATGTTTTATGGGCTGCTGCTAAAAATGCGTATTTAAAGCATTGCAGCCCTGTGTCAAAATTGAAACTCTGAACCCCTTTGGTAGCCGACAAATCTGGGTGGCATTTTATTCGTCGAGCAGCCCCTGTCCCCCTTAGAATAAAGTTTTTTTTTAAATCTACTGAGATTCAGATCCATGTGTTCAATGTATAAAATGTATAAATGGTGGACCCACTTCCCCTCTCATTAAACGGGTCCAAGGTTGATATTAGTTTATTTACCCAGTTGAAAAAGTTGTCCTCAAATTCATTTAGACCTGGGTAAAAAGTCTGGTTGCCAGTTGAAAAATCAAAATAAAAAATATCCCCAGATGTTCCCTTTTGTAAATAAACTTTTTGATTCACTGATGCTTTAACCCCCCATTGACCCCCCCCCCCCCCCCCCCCCCCCCCCCCCCCCCCCCCCCCCCCCCCCCCCCCCCCCCCCCCCCCCCCCCCCCCCCCCCCCCCCCCAATTCTGAATCTGAATCTCATTTGCGCTCAAATTCTGTCGATGTAGCTATGGAGAACATTCACAGGGTCAGTTAAAATAATGCTCCCGTCAACCACGTTTTCCTCGGGAGGGTTAAAATCTACCCTATATGTTTGTATGTGACTTAGAGCAGACTCTAACAAATAAAATTCACGTAATTCCGAGGACATAGCACTATTTTCATGTCCTGCACCTATTTGTACAGGATCCAATTCCCTAATAGTAAAGTTGTCATCAAAAATGTCCGGGAAGAATTAGGCCCTACAATTTGCATTGTTGTATCATTAAGCGGAAGGGTGGGGATGACATAGAATTGTCAATACCCCCGTCTGTTCAACTGCAATGGTTGGAGATGACATGAGGTCCCCTAGTACATATTCCAAGGTGTTTGGGGACAATTGATCAAGCCAGCCTGTATTGTCCTGCGACGTAATTTCTTTACGAGGACCCGGTTCACTTGCACTAGTAACATCGCCTAATGTTCATGCATAAATCTATCTACCCAGTCAGGATCCTCTATTATATCAATATCACAAGTTAAATCTTCTAGGCTAGCTATGTCCCCAAAAAAAACATCGTAAGGAAACCCCCTTGCCATTCCATATGTTTTCTGTTTTTATCTACAACTAATGTAGGATCGTCTCTGAACTCCATTGGCGGTGATAGTATTTGTCCTGTAAATTCAGTTGTTTCATCATCCAATAGTGGTGCTATTTCATTAATGTGTAGAAAAAAGGTTTTATTTTCTATTTGAAATAACCATTATTTCATAAAGTTGAAAAAACCATGTTCATTTTAGTTGTATGTTTACCTGAATGAGAGCTGGATGGTCCTTTTTTTAGAGCCCCCGGAGAGGACCTTTGGGGACCTGGGAGCTTCCTTTGGGGTAGGAGGATCGGAGCCCTTTCGAGTTGGGGTAGAGGACTTCACAACACTGTTCAAATAGAACTTGTGTATTATAACGACCCTAGAGTTTCAGCCTCAAATCCTTTTCGAAAACATATTCTAAAATCATCTTTTAAAATGTCTCTAACTGTTTCGCCGAAATGTCCAAAACGGTCTCGCCAAAATAATGTTTTTGATAACACTGCGTTGTCATATTTTAAATTATTAAGAATCCTTTTTCCTGTGTAAATATCTCTTCATCTAAGATAAAAACATCCAGTTATTTTAAACTTTGTAACGAGCGATTAACATTCTAATTATACCTGTCGGATTAATATTCAAACCTTCCCGACGGCTTATTTTGATAAAGGATTAAATATGCGCAAAGCTAAGTGCAAAAACATATCCCAGTTTAAGAACGTTGTTCAATTGTCAACTGTGAAATAGTTATTTGTTTATATATAGAGTTTGTTTAATGAAAGAATGGATTTTTGCATTAGAAAACATCTTGCTTTTAAAAGAGAAATTACATGTAAGGTTTTATAATCTATAGAAAAGTATGATAAGCTATTTGCTACTTCTGTGTTATAACCACTCTTTTATATACTGCTAATTTGGTTAATGGTAATGAAAGAAAATGAAATAGGATTATTATAGAATAGCTTAGAAACAAATTTAAGTTTTACTCATCAAAAGTTACGCGCTTGAGAAAATTTGCCTTATTTTTGAAAATACGGAAAGAAAAAAAAATTATATACATTTACAAATTCTGACTGCACTTGTACATCTGAAGTCCCTGGCAAAGCATGAAGAGGAGTGTCCTCCCGATCTTGACCAGATGAGACTGAAGCATTATATGAAAGCATCCATTCCCTCTTAAATTTTCTACCAGGTTGCATAGAGGTTTGCGCAGAGCTGGCACTTGGCTTGATTGAATTTAATGGTTCGATTACTCCTGTCTCAGCTTTGTCGTGGGCTTCATTCAATTTTGCACGTTTTTGCTGCGATGATTGATCAACGGTATTCTAAAATAAAAATCATTTTCAGTTTTCAAACTATTTAGCTTACGGGAGGTACTGCCCCTTCAATATCACTATCAAACCCCCAAAAGTTGAACAAAATGACGCAATTTGATTAGCTAGCTCAATTCTTACTTATTCAGAATATTAACAGAGGCATTGGGTCTTCAATTCCATAGTATCAAACACAAAAAGTTGACAATTATATATTTTTTTATATACAAAGCTTTTAAAACTTATATACCTAAATTACGAAATACTTAAAATCACAGAAAAAAGGAAGAAAAAGACTCCTGGACATAGCCTAAACTAAAAATTATTGAGTATATAAAGGGTTCGTCCTCTAGCCTATATCTCACCCTATACGCTTAAGTTTTTTTTTTTTTTTTTTTTTTTTTTTTTTTTTTTTTTTTTTTTTTTTTTTTAGCATTTTCAAAAGAGACAGAATATTAACGGAGGGCATTAGGCCTTCGATTCCATAGTATCAAACACGAAAAGTTGACAATTATATATTTTTTATATATGCAAAGTTTTTAAAACTTAAATACTTAATTACGAATATCACGGTACTAAACCCCCAAAATTTGAAATAAAAAAATGACAAAATTTAATTAGCTAGCCCAGTTTCTTACTTATTCAGAATATTAACGGAGGGCATTGGACCTTCAATTCCATAGTATCAAACACAAAAGTTGACAATTATATATTTTTTTTTATATGCAAAGCTTTTAAAACTTATATACCTAAATTACGAAATACTTAAAATCACAGAAAAAGGAAGAAAAAAAGACTCCTGGACATAGCCTAAACTAAAAATTATTGAGTATATAGAGGGCTCGTCCTATAGCCTATATCTCACCCTATACGCTTAATTTTTTTTTTTTTTTTTTTTTTTTTTTTTTTTTTTTTTTTTTTTTTTTTTTTTTTTTTTAGCATTTTCAAAAGAGATATCTATTCTACCCCTCTTTTTTGAATATTTACTAAAATTGAAATACATGGACTGTTTAATATTTAAAAGAAGGAAGCTTTTTAAAAGAGCTAACAGCACAGTGAAAAAAAGCGTAAGTAAGGAAATTCTTCCTTAACTTAATGGCGAGACAAAAAAATTGATTTCTTTTTATTATAATAATGAGAAAATTTTACTCACCAGAAGTCGCTTAGAATATTCCATATCTATGTAAATGATTGCAAAAATATTGATACTGGTAGAATGAATGAACTATTCAAATTGTAGGAAATTCTAATCTGAAACTTGAATATATACGAAAAAAAAAATTGATTATATTGGCAGCTAAACAAGACGCGCCGGTTTTCTGACACGGATTTACCCTAAAAGACATGTATATCATGAAGTAGAAATCTAGTCTACGTAAATTATGTCAGAAAAACTTGTCCTTCATAAAATATTATGCAAGTTCTAACTAGCACAAGATGGAACATAGTATAATGCCATGTGAGGGAGCTCTGAATCTCTTTGAAAAGGTGTAGAGCTTCTATAGAATAACGTTGAAATTCGTATAGCTTCCATAGAAGTATTAGGCCATGTGAGAGGATACTCACTCTCTTTGAAAAGGTGTAGAGCTTCTATAGAATAACGTTGAAATTCGTATAGCTTCCATAGAAGTATTAGGCCATGTGAGAGGATACTCACTATCTTTGAAAAGGTGTAGAGCTTCTATAGAATAACGTTGAAATTCGTATAACTTCCATAGAAGTATTAGGCCATGTGAGAGGATACTCACTCTCTTTGAAAGGTGTAGAGCTTCTATAGAATAACGTTTGAAACTCGTATAGCTTCCATAGAAATGTTTTCGTATAGCTTCCATAGAAGTATAAGGTAACATACTACTTACATTGATGCAAGCAATCTTTCACAAGATGTTTATACAAGTAGTTACATAGTGCCTATGTTGACATTACTAGTCAACTAAAGCTCAATACTATATCATAAATTTTACTAGTTCATTTGAATAAAAAAAAAACGATTTACCAAAAAAGAGCTGCGTAGCAATTTTAAATTGGATCTTACGTGCTATCTTTTCAGTCAACTAGATTCTGCATTCCAGCTTCAAGCACTGAGCTAAAGCGCCACATTGTTTATCTTTCAAACATGACAATTACGTGTGCCAAAAACTATCATTTTCTACAGTTTTTCATTTTTACATAGACAGTAAACAATAAACATTTGGCCGATGTTTATCCTCCTCCTGGAAAATACCCCCTCAGAAACAAATTTGGGCTATATTTGCACATTAGGGCGGGGGGGGGGGGGGATAAATTAGGTACAATTATTCACCGTGTTATAAAGTAAGAATTGTTTTCTGACTTCAAACTATCCAAAATTCTCCCCCCCCTTTATGTGCAAATATTTAGCCCAAATTATATATTTCCCATATTTTTATGTCACTTGTCTTTGTCTTGTCTCGTGCAAAGCTGAAAAATACTCACGAAGAAACCAGTTTTGTTCTCAAGTTTTACACAGTGTAATTGAGTGAGTTGTCCCTAACACAAGTACAAAAACTTCGTCCTTCCTACGGAAATAAATTTTTAAATAATCAGGACAGACAACAGATACAATTTGGCAAACACTTGCAGGTTGCAGTAACATAAAACAAAAGTTCCATTTTAAGATTCAGTCCCTTTGTCCTTTTTTTATCTATTAAAATATTATCCAATACATTTCAATCACCAAAAACAAAATATTTCAGATATACCTTCATTTTTACAACATATGGGTTCCGATTCCTGGGTGGTGTATTCAAATTTACATGGTCCTGAAATACTAGGTAAATTAATTTAGGGAGCATCTCCACATTTTGGTGTCAAAAGATGGTTTAAAAAGTGAAAGGGCTTTTCACAGTCCACTAGCAAAGCATCTTCATCTTCTAAACAAATTACAAATTAAATAAACACAGAGGCACACTAAAAAAATAAGTATTGGGGGATGGGGCTGACTGTGGTACCTGGGCAAACTAGAAATAAACGGTATCTTAAGGCATTACTTATCGTTTATTTTAGCTCTTTGAATGCAAGGTTTGAGTAGGGACTAAGAAATGAATGATAAAACCGAACACATTAAACAAGATTTAAAAACATAATTAACTTTTGTATATGAAGGGGAGACTGAAGTCCCTTTAGCAGCCCCACCCCCCTCCTCCCCCACAGGTGTCCCCCCCCCCTAACAGATATAAAAAAATAATGTTAAGCTTACTAAACAAATTGGACTGCTTTTTCTTTTTATTTACGTGTAAAATGTAAATATAAAAACATATATATATATATATATATATATATATATATATATATATATATATATATATATATATATATATATATATATATATATATATATATATATATATATATATATATATATATATATATATATATATATATATATATATATATATATATATATACGTGAAACATTTAACGAAATTCATTAACAAAGAACGAATAAAAACCTGAAACTCATAAAACAAAATTCATAACATAGAACTGATAGCTGGAAAACTGCAAATTAAGAAAAATTTACTGAATTAAAGAAAAAGAAAAAAAGAATATTGAATGAAAAAAAAATATATAACCAAAAAAAACCAATATTTTACAGCTTAACAATAGGCTATACGAAAAATTTGGTTCAATACCGCTCTCTAGGGCTATAATGAAAGAAAGATTGAGGTGGGTAGGGCACGTTGGGAGGATTAAGGATGACAGATTGCCGAAGATTGTTTTTTTCGGCCAACAGTCTAGGACTAAATGGAAAGCAGGTCTTCCTCGTCTAGAGTGGGAGGACGTCATAAAGAAAGAATTAAACGAAATGGGAACTTCATGGGTGGTGTGTAAAAAGGTAGGCTTTGAATAGAATGGAATGGAGGAGGAGAGTGCGTACCGGTA
Organism: Artemia sinica; assembly: GCA_027921565.1. NCBI lineage: Eukaryota > Metazoa > Arthropoda > Branchiopoda > Anostraca > Artemiidae > Artemia > Artemia sinica. The sequence goes on along the minus strand of JAPEVW010000632.1, from coordinate 33,560 downwards.
TTAGCCTTAGGCGGCTTGGTGCTGTGGTGAGTTGTTAGTAGCAGTAGTAATAGATTTTATATGTACCTTGGTTGCAGTGACAACTGTAACCGAAGACAGAATAAACGGATATTGAAATAGCCTGAACCCCCTTAAAAGACGTGAATTTGAAACAAAAAGTAAACAAAAGTTGGTCATCCGACCTTTTTAATGTTGCCTTATCTAACCTCTTTTAGCAACGTAATAAAGCTAACTAAACCCCGTTTTTATTAATGTTTATAAATGAGTTTAAAAAAAATCAATATCCTTTAGTGCCCTAAATTTTTTACGATATCTTGATATTGTAGACTACATATTCAATAGAACAATATTTTTTATGTGTACCATATGAGAATTTAGATAAAAGTAACCCATCATTCCACCAAGGCAAACCTGCTATAAAAATAATTCCTTTATAAGAGGTAAATCACAAAAAAATGTAATATATCATTACAATAACTTATAAATCAAATTAACTATAGATCTTCAATTCTTTAATGTCCTCCCACATTCTAAAATCTGTATATTCAGTTAAAATCTGTTTCTAAATTCTAAAATTGGTACCATACAAATTATCATGTCCAAAAACCCATAACCAGAGGTTTACAGTCCAATCTTTTTAATGTTGTTCCTCTGTGCTTCTTTAGCAACCTACTAAATATAAACCACAGCCCAATGTAACCAAAAAGTTTAAAAACACGCTTTGAAAAAAGTGCCTCATTTTTAAAATAAAGTTGTAAAATTGGTCATTTTATAAGACTATATGACTGTTTTAGTTTCCACTTCACCAATTTTAAAGAATCAGAATTCATTTTTAGTTTCCCTAGTGCTTTAAAAAAAACACTGAATAAAAGCTATAGTTTGCAGATAAGGATATAAAATAAATATAAAATAAAAGAAGAATAAAAAATTTCAAATAGAAATATCAGCAAATTTTAAATACAGCACAGGAACAGGCCTAACCCAGTTTTAGAACCAGTCTATGACACAATTACCATGGTAATAATTAAAGTTAATTAATTATAAATATCATACTTCCATTTTCTTTTCTTTTTTAAATTGCTTGCCTTAGTATTTTTTATATGTGCAATAACAGTCACTATTCATATTATCCTGTTGTAACGAATCACTGATAGTTTTGTTTAAAACTAACCTTGTTACCTCGAGAACATAATTATAGAGAGGGAGACAGTTATTGGGAATTTGTTAAATATAAAGGAATGCAATTTCAGAAACAAAGGAACTTAATGCATTTATTTCAAATTAAAAGAATTGAATATTGGATAAAAAGAAAAGAAAAGGAAAAGCACTTACCGGTTTTCAACCGTTTTCCCACATATTATGAGCTAAATATTGTTAGAACAAAATTAGTATACAAGTATCGTATCTCTCTTTAAAAATCTTTTTTCTCTTTAGAATATCTTATTTCTGTTTAAAAATATCTAAAATTTCTTAATTTTGAGTTTGAAAAAAAGGTTAAGAGTCTTTACTTGACTTTATTCACTAAAATCGCTATACATAAATTTATACAAAGGAGACAGAGAGACAAATCATTACATCTTACAAGAAAGAAAATAAAAAAAGAAATTACACTTCAATTAGCCTAAGTATGAATGTAGATGATGGCAGAATGTACCTCGGTGATGTTTGTTCCTCCATTTTGCGGAACCCCTTATTCTCTCTAGTTCTTGGGTAGAGGTGCCTGTTTCTGGATTGACAAAATTTTTTTGTGGTTATCTTTCAAATGAGCAAAAACTGCTTGTTCTAGCTCAGTTGTGTTGTAGCCCTTCCAAAAATCTGAAATGATTCTTGTTCCTGGCTCTATGTTAAGCTTAATTTGTTGAAGTAAGTTTCTGCTCCTTCATTAAAGTTTCGACCTCCACTAAAAATCTTTCACTGGTATCCCAGCATCTTCCACCAAACCAGCACTGTTGTGGTTAGATTCTTCCTGCATTCTTTTTCCTTTTTGTAAAACAGGGATTCATCTATTTCCACTATATGACCAATTCCTCAAATTTTACCAAAAGATTTTACCAACTAGCTGGTCATTTTTACCGACTTTTTTTGTCAATAATTAACATGATGTCCGATGTGAATACAAAACGTAAAATCACTGCACGAGTCAGTAAAACCGCTGCATTTACCAACTAAGACTTAGATTTTGGTACATATCATGTCACTATTTTAATGCTGTTTATGTAACCAAATGGACAGTTGTGGCACCATCTATAAAATAACAGCAGCAGTTGGTAAAACTGCTGCGTTTACAGACCAAGTTCGAAATTTCTGTAAACAAAATGTCAGTATTTTTGTGGTCTTTATTGAACCGAAACAAAGAATTTTAACGCTGTCGGAGAAAGCGTGTCGCAAAGCGTCACGATTTTACTGAATTATTTTTTTTTACTTAGTGACCAAAAACATTAGGGGGGGGTGTCCCCTTCCCCACAAACGTGACGACCCCGTCTATCACTAGTCAAAGTAAACTAATCAATTCCCTCAAGAATTGCGTTAATAATAAACAAAAATGAACTAGGTCAATGATTGCATCAATAATGAACTTTTCTTTTTCTTTAAGATGGTCAGGTGACGCTGAAGCAGGCAATTTAATAATTCACAAATGACCTTTGCAATTTCGCTAATAAAGTATTCTATTTTAATCATATTTTATTGTCACCAAACTCCACTTCTCAAGTGTGTTCTATATAATAGACAAATACCTATAATACTTACATATATTCTTTATATAAGCACTTCATTTTACTTAACCAACAAGCCTCCCTCTAATGTACAAATCAATAATCCAAATTACATATTTCTCATGCACTTTTCCAGTTCTTTATTTTGTTAACATTACTTCTTTGCCATTAAATATACTTGAACATAAGAGACAATTAATTAAAGACTGCAAGGAAAATAAATAATTTAGACTACATACTTTCACTCTATGATGGAACGGGGAGAGGGGTAAAGTAAAGTGCTATTAGGAATGATAGAATTATTTTAGGATTTTTACATGATAAATCATCCCTAACCCCCTCTAATGGTCTAAAATAACCTTAGACTCTACATAAAGGGGAGGGGTTGTTCCCCTAACCAGGAGGCACAGTTATATGACCTTTGGAATATTTTGAAGAAACTGACTGTCTCAAAATTTTTATCCGATGGGTTTGGGGGGGGGGGCAGGGGAATGGTGTGAGTGGTGACTTGTTGCCTTCCAATCAGTTTTGACTCTTAAAAAGAGCAGTAGCAGTAGACCTTCTAATTTGCAATCAAATGAGCCCCATTCATAGTGTATAAGACTACCCCCTTCCATATAAATTGCCTCTGGGGAGAAAAGAAATATGAACAATTGAACCCTTATGGATCTTGCCTATAGGCAATGCTATGGCATGCCTCTAACTAAAATAGATGAGGAGGTTCGGATCTACGAGGGGAAGACAGAGAGGGCGAGTGACCTGGGTGACATTTCCTGAGGGCAGAAAAACAAGCTAAAATTGTAATGTTTATGGGTTAAAATTTTAATATTTATGGACAAAAATTGTAATATTTACAGTAGTGATGGTTAGTAGAATGCTTCGTCTGGATTTGCGTACAGCACTAGGAATTCCCATGTTATTTGCATACAGCACGTTCCATGGCACCTTTCCAAGGCAGATTACCAGACTGGTTATTTGGTAAGGTATAATGTAGTCAAACATGTTTTGAGAGTATGCTCGTAATTATATAACTCAACCGAACCGGTTTTTGAGGCAACATCCGTTTTTTTAGGAGCCAATCAGAGAGCGGAGGTTACTCCATATACGATAACCTGATTTGTGGTTGGGATTTGAATAAAAGGACTGATTTTCATTGCAATTCATATTAGTAAGAGAATTGAATTCAGAGAGAATAGTTTATTTGAGAAGATATTAGTGGAGAAAAAAATGAGTGGTGCATTTACGTTATTGGAGATTAATGATGGAGCCGACAGCAGCAGCAACGATATACGAGTACCCAATGTGGCTGTGGAAATAACCGCTGGCTGTAGACCATGCCTTGAATGGGATAGTATGTATGCTAGATACGTGATATCATTAAGCAAGTTTAAACAGGAGGAGCAACTATGTTTTGCTGGATAAGTGAATATTCTCCATATAAATAAACTTCGGTCAGCATTACATGTCCTATCAAAATATATTGATGAGAACGAAATGCATCAGTGAATGCTATTATTGTAATTATGTTCAATAAAATTGTTTCTAAATCAAAGGTATTTTTCTTTCTATAGTAGACTAGAGTACAAAAAGAAATTCTGGTTAGTCTGAAATTGGTTGTGAGAGAGTTAAGACTCTACAAAATGGATAGATTTGAGAAAGAGCGAATCATGAGGAATCTAGTGCTTATGGAAAAAAGTTTGATTCTAGATGACGATTTTCTAGAGCTGTCTATTCAAAGAAAGATATTTTCTCGGGGAATGCTTGTCGATATAATGAAAACTGATTCTCCATCATTAGACTATTGTATGAAGCTTCTACGTCGTGATTCAAATGCATTTACACAATTTATTGATATATTGATCACGACACGGCAAAATGACATTTTGGATATGCTTTTAAACATTAGTTTAGAAATTTAGGACATTTTTTTCATGAGAAAGATGGTGCTCAAGGATGATTTACTCCTCTCTCTCTCTATCTCAGACAATTTTTGTTGTTGCTAGCTTAGTTTCATTGTGGCAGTGAGAGTGTCAACACATGAAAAAATGTTCCATACATGTCCGCTATGTATGTACACACTGGGCAGTTGGGCATCATGTGAGAATTTCACAATGATTGATGAGTATGATGAAAAGTGTAGATTATGCAACCCGGGTAAATTGCATAAAGGATATGCTGTACAAATTAAAGATTGTAATTCCTGTCTTGAAGAGGTGTGTGACTCTCATCCTAGAGGACACCTATGCTCCAATTGCCACTATGATAAATGTAATCAGTGGGAGAATACATATCCCGGTATGATTGGAAAGAATCCTAACCGTGATTTTAGTTTATTGCTACGAGATTGGTATCGTCGTGGTTTTAGATTGTTCTGGGAGGAGGAGCCGGGTCAACGATTCAACTGCTGGAACAACAAAAGAATATGGTTTCTACGTCATCGTTGTGAAGACAATGGGTGTTATGATTATAAGCCCCACTGATTTTTATTTGGCTGTGACGGAATGTGATTCGACACTTGAGGACACTGTTTGTGAAATTGCTTCAAATAAGCAAATTGAAACATGTGAATTCTATAGAATGAATGAGAATAGTATCATTGACTATACAAAGAGATATGACAAGAGTGAAGTTACACTCTACTGTAGAAAATGTGACCCTGACATTGCAGTACATCAGGATCAGTACACTCTGAATTCAGATAATCTACCTGCACTAGTTGTTGTCGACAAATACCTATACCTAGTAGAAGATGAAATCTAAAGAGTAGAAAAAGTCGTTTTATCATGTATATAAATTTTTATCATTTATTAATAAACAATTTCAAATACATTTTTAGAACATTTTATTCGTAGGGCACTAAAATCAATATTAAACACGCTTGTAAGTATATTTTCCACTAGAAAGTCGTTCAATCGAGTTAAGTCAACGTAGATGTCGAGAAACTGCTTGTAGGTGTAGCCACGACATCTGAACATGAAAAAGAGTAGTGCATGAAAGCCACATGTCTTAGTCGTTAAATCCTGTTCTTTTCGTTGATTTTGAATAATGGTTTTCCTACTGCTTTCACTAAAGTTGCTGATGTATGGAGTGTAGAATTTATACGATAGGCCAAGAGGATCAAAAAATTCAATATTCTTCGCTGTTTGAAAGATGCATAGCCAATGGCCGGTCTTCAAAGTCGATGGACTGCTATTAACAATGATTAGGGTATTGTTAACACTTGGAATTTTTTCAATGAAGTCCAAAGGTATGCAATAGGACTTGTACTGGGACATGTATGGATCCATACTAAATACGTTGTTTATTTGGTTTGTGTTCATGGTGCTAAGTCTAATAGAACACTGCCGTCGGGTGTGATTTCCCAATAGGTTTCAAATTGACTCAGTGATATTAGCGTGATACTCTCAGCCAATGGGTCGGCAAATGTACACTCTAAGCGCACACTCCCCGTACGTACTATACTCATATCCTGTGTGCCAGACAAATCCAATACAATCACCCCATGATTTTTTGAAAACATTGAATCGGTTATTCCATTTTCAAATAGTTGAGAGTCATGATCTAGGGATTGCATGGTCAACTCGTACAGAGTTCTATAGGATTTTTTGTCAAATGATAGAGTGTACAGTGGAATACCATTCAATTTGCACACAAGGCTAGATAGACCGAAAAAATTAAAATCATGGGGGGATTCAGTCCAGGATCCAACAGCACTGCCACTCTTCACAAAGGCCAATGCCAATTTTGATGGGATTTCTCCATTGATAAATGATTAATCGCTATAGCTACGAGAGCCGGTGGCAATGTGACATTGATTGGTGATCGTATGGGGGACAAGAAGTTTAATGTTGTTGCCATTGGCTCTTCGATTTTCCACTGCCAGTGCAACAGAGCTCATAACTTGTTGTTTTCGGACGTGGAGAATTGCCGATGTGATAATGACATTTGCATCGGGTGCTGCAGGAAGTGTTTTTCTCAAAATGAAATTCGATGGGACCAGCTGTAACTTTATGTCAATCTTGACATTGGGGGGTAGCCATTGGGATATATTGAATATCTCATGATTTAATTTTCCAACCAGATGATGCTATTGGGGCACTGCAGTAGTCAATTCACCGTCAGTATCAAAACCTGATCGATATTCATAGCCCAATGATTGTCCTCTCAACTCCTTGTATGCTTTGGTGTCATCATCATAAATTGTATGTAGCTTGCATAGTTTGATGAATTATTGCTAGTGCTCACCAATTTTACATTAATAAATACATTTTTGTTTGAATAGGTTGTGTAGAATACAGTTCTCGTAGGAGAGACCATCAGCAGCAGTTGGAGTTGTATTATCTGACTTTTTCTTCACCGCAACATTTAAATCAATAAATGTTGATGACAAATCAATGAAATAGTCTTCATTGGAAAATATTTGAAAGTGTATATTTTCCGAGAGGGGTTGTTGGGGATGAAATTGTTCATAGTAGCCATACTTGACACTGACATCAACATTTTCAGCATTGAATAGATTCAATGAGGAACTAATTGATGGATATGCTTCCTTGTGGGGGAGATAAGTCATCTTAAGAGAAGGAATCCTTCTTTGATCTAACAATCTTTTTCTTTTTCTTCTTCTGCTTATTGGTCTTCCTTTTTTTATTCCTCAAAGTCCTTGTTGATGTCCTTCGCTTCCCCTCTGGGTGGAGACTGATGAGTGAATGACGTGCACGCATTCTTTTCAATCCCTCCCCATTTAGTCGAGATTTTAATTGCTCACCAACGGCTCTTGCTGAAGATCAGATATTTTCCTTAACACTCTCCTTGAAATTCTTGCCCGACCCCCAGTCCTGTAGTGTGGAGGCAGCAAAATTTGATGCACCAGGCACAAGATATTTTCTGGCAAGGGGTAGTGCAGAACGAAATAGCCTAGCAAACCAGCTACCAAGACCATAGCCAGACATTGTAGTGCGACCATTGTAGTAGTCCAATCCATTGCATATTTGACGTGGACTCAAAACACCAACATAACAATCGATATCGGGGCAGACAAATGGAATTCTTCTATTGTTCATTTTAGGTGATTTTACTGTCGCCGACAATGGGTCGAAAATGACATGTAATTACTGCTAAGCCTTTTGAAATTGCTAGAGGATCACCTAATTCAGTTCTTAGTGTTAACTGAAAGAGTTCCAAATAGGAAGTGTTTACGGGAATATACTGAAGATGCTTTATATTGTAGTGGTGAATATGTTCTTGATTGGTTTTTCGTTCAAGAACTCGTAGGAGGGGAACATTTGAATTACCAACCCGAGATGTTTCCACAAATGAAGCGTAGAGAAATATACAAGTGTCCGTGGAGAAGGCAGGTGGGTAGTCAGCAAAAATGCAATTAGTGTTTCCGGCACTTTTACCGTTGATTATATTGAGCTTAAAGCCAAGAACATCCTTAGGTTATCATTGAGAATAACCTTTTCATTGGCAATAGGTGAACTAATGTAGATCTTGCCCTCCTCCTTTGAATAGTTGAAATGAAAAGCTCCTTTTTTACGAGCGGAAATTCTTTTATTGATAGTACGACATAAATCATTCATACAGGTGAGCTCCTCGTAGGGTAATACAACATATGGATATTCAAATGAATTGATCTTTTCATTTTTTTCTCGATCGTTAACGAGTGCCCAATCATCATGTTGATCACTAATGAGTGGCAAATCATGGGGTCTAATTTTTATTTCATATTCACGATCCTTTCTCAGGATGTCGTAGGTATTTTTGAGAATACAGTCGACAAGAGCCACTTCATACGCACCATCAAATTTGATGGCGGGGGAGAGTTTAGTCTAAAAATCACTTGTTCTATTCAAGTCGTTGTAGAGAGGATCGGAAACATTAGACATAAAAGTTACATAGAAATCATTGGGCATTGTCAATATCTTCAACACCGATGCAAGAATCAAAATCAGAGTTGTATCCTAGCCACCGAACAAGTAACTGTTTCCTACCCCTGCGAGTGCGAGTCTTTAATATCTTTTCAATTTGATAGATTTCACTATTATTTTTAACCTTTTGTAGTTCATAGTCATAAAAGCTGCCAAGAATATCTTCATCTTTGGTATCGCGCAAACGATAAGTTATGGGTTTAGTGTCTAGGATTTTTGCCACTTTAAAAAGTTCGGTGGACTACAAGTAATTCCCCTTTTTCAAATACATTAGTTGTCCTATGAATTCGAACAGTATCACCAACATTGAATTTATTTTTCTTCTTGACAATCGTTTCATTGGAATACTGTTTAAGAAAGGTGTCAATTGTATCATGATCAGAGTGATGAACTTCCGTTGGCGTAGAGTTTGACAATGATCGACGAGGTCGTTGATTATAAATCAACATGATTTTATCTAAATCATGAATAAAAGCCAGTGTATTTTTCAATGTTCAATATCTTGAAATTAAAAGTCGAATAGTTCTTATCAATCGTTCGGCCAATGCAGCCTTTATAGGACTATGACTATGATAGAGCAGTGTACTATATTTCACTAGTACTTTTGCAACATGGGGATTAACAAATTCACTACCACGATCCGTTTGAATTTTTTTTATATGAATCCTGTTCGAGAATACTTTCAATGGCCTGAGCAACTTCAACGCCTCTCTTTGATCGCAATGGAATTGCATATGCATAGCGACTAAAAAACACTGATTGCAAGTAGAATGTACTTGTACGGTGTATTGTGACGTCTTTGAATCTCATCTAGAATCAGGAGATCTGCTTGCATTATATGCAATGGGTAAAGGGCTTTAGTTTTTCGATATTGATTAGCACGAAGTCTATGATTTCTATGCAGAGTGTAACTTGATTCATTTTGTAGATAGTCTTGTACACTTTTAGTGTGAACACCAGTGACCTTGGAAAGAGTGGTGGGGGAAGTTAGACTCCCCACCTCACCAATATTTTCATAAACACCTTTCAGAACTTCAACCATTTTGAACGTAAACACGTTGTGTAACGTCCGCTACCCTTTTGTATACTGGCGGTTGGTGGTGGTGGTGGTGACGCTGACTTGATACGTCTTCGCTTTTGTCTAGATATTAGTGGTGTGCTAGTATTTTCCTAAATTGATTTAAAATCTTCTTCTTCTTTTTCATATTTTAATGGTGTTGTTGTTGAAGATGATGATGATGCATAATCATTTAATTTTTTTAGAATTTATCTATTGCTAATAAGACTTTTGGGGAAGTTTAATGTATTTAGAAAGTTGAAACATTAGATCCAACAATTTGCATAAGGCTGTCCATTTCTTCAGTTGTAAATTGAAAATCCAGGGGGATACTAAATGACGTACCTTCACTAACATCATCCGGCGACAGTGGACAATTGCCCATGATTTTTTGAAGTCCTGGGCCAGGGAAGGCAGTTGTTTTCGTAGCTTCCCCCTGAAACTAAAATGAATGGATTGACTTTTTTTTCTTTGAGGAAATTTTTATCACAATTATAGCACACTATTTATTTTTTTTTCTTAGTCGGATTTGTATTTATCAAACAAATATTTTTTTTTTTCTTAATTGGATTCGTATTTATCAATTGGATTAATTGGATTCGTATTAAGAAATGCATAATAAATTACAAATTTTTGCTTATAGCACACAAGCACACGTTCACACACACACACATACACAAACACACACGCACACGCTCAGACACACATACGCACACGCACACACGCACACACGTTCAAACACACATACACATACACACACACGCACACACACATGCGCACACACGCGCACACACACACATACGCGTACACACGTGCACACACATCGCAAGGTTTGACTAGTAGCAATAAAATACGGTAAAAAAAAATAAACTCAATAATTTTTCTTAATAGCTCATTAAAAAAAAATACTGACTCTTTTTTCCTACATATCTAGTCATCCATAAAAATAGCGATCAGACTAGAATTAGATTCCTTTTCCTACAAATCTATCCGATTAATGTTTTTTTCTTAATTGGATTCGTATTTATCAAACAAATGCATAATAAATTACAAATTTTTGCTTATAGTATTATTTATAAAACAGGTGCATAACACGCTCACACAAGCACACGCACACACGCCCAAACGTTGACACACACACACAAACACACGCACACACGTTCACACACACACACACACGCACACACATGCGCACAAACGCACACACACACATACGCACACACGCACACACACACACTCACACACACACACACACACACACACACACACACACACACACACACACACACACACACACACACACACACACACACACACACACACACACACACACACACACACACACACACACACACACACACACACACACACACACACACACACACACACACACACACACACACACACACACACACACACACACACACACACACACACACACACACACACACACACACACACACACACACACACACACACACACTCGAGAATACTTTCAATGGCCTGAGCAACTTCAACACCTCTCTTTGATTGCAATGGAATTGCATATGCATAGCGAATAAAAACACTGATTGCAAGTAGAATGTACTTGTACGGTGTATTGTGACGTCGTTGAATCTCATCTAGAGTCAGTTGATCTGCTTGCATTATATGCAACAGGTAAAAGGCTTTAGTTTTTCGATATTGATTGGCACGAAGTCTATGATTTCTATGCAGAGTGTAACTTGATTCATTTTGTAGATAGTCTTGTACACTTTTAGTGCGAACACCAGTGACTTTGGAAAGAGTGGTGGGGGAAATTAAACTCCCCGCCTCACCAATATTTTCATAAACATCTTTAAGAACTTCAACCATTTTGAATGTAAACACGTTGTGTAACGTCCGTTATCCTTTTGTATACTGGCTGTTGGTGGTGATGGTGGTAATGGTGACTTTGACTTGATACGTCTTCGCTTTTGTCTAGCTATCAGTGGTGTGCTAGTATTTTCCAAAATTGATTTGAAATCTTCTTCTTCTTCATATTTTAATGGTGTCAATGTTGATGATGATGATGCATGTTCGTTTAATTTTTTTAGAATTTGTCTATTGCCAATAAGACTTTTAGGGAAGTTTAATGTATTTAGAAAGTTGAATAGATGAGTGTCAAATGATAATAGTCCTTTACGATTTGTAACCATGTCATAGATTAAATCAAGTAGATTATAGCTCTTGCCCTGAATTATAATCCCTTCCCCATTGCTCTCAACTTGAATATGATCTTGACCACTTTCCAAGAGATAGGTTAGGAGTCGTTTACTTTGTTCACGATATGAGTGGGGCATTAGATTTCCAATTTTCAATACAATTGAATCCAATTCCTCCTTCTTTAATTGTGTTCCAGCAGCAGACTCTTGAGAAGATGATTCTTTTTTGGGATCAATACCAGCAGCAGTGGGCTTCGATCGATATGACTTGTGTTTGTCCACTCGGCGAAGTGCATCTTGAAGTAAAAGTAGTTTTTTTATCATCCTCAATATTTTCATTGTCAAGGAATTTACTCAGATTGTTCTCAAAGTGTTCCACGGGTGAGAGAGCGAGTTCTATTGGAGTCAATTTATAGGGTTTTGCCATCTAGAGAAAACTGTTTACAAGTCCTGCAATTATTGGCCGTAAAAGTGTGAAAAAGCTACCACCTGCCTGAAGAAGTGGTTTCCTTTTAAAATTCTTTCCTTTCTTTTTAGAGGCCAATGTACGTACAATGGAACGATGTTGCTTTGCCTGTTGCTTAACTATTTCTGGCAGTTGAACATTACCCTCGGTCAAATCTAAACAAAGTTCAGATATTAGATTAATGAAATCATTGTCAATACCATGTTTGAGTATTGCTTTCCTAAGCGAAGGTTTTGAAGTGCTTAGAACTGAAAACAAATGTCTATTTTCATGTAGTTTCTTCAGTGTCATGATAGCGACTAATAGGTCTTTTTAGTGTTCACAGGGAGATATACTGTAATTTCATTGTCGAAAATATCTGTGACTACACGCAGATCCTCGGGTGTATTTTGATTAAGATCCAATAGGATATAACCGTAGGGTTTATTAGTTGCCTGATTGTATGCTGAGTGCAGAAATTTAGGGGCACCTCGATAGATTTGTTTATTGAGAGTTATTAGCGAGCTAGAATCACGAACAACTCTGTAGATGATATAGCAGGTGCAGTTCAAAGCAAGTGTTCGCATACATTTGCTCTGATGAAAGAGATTGTGTAGAACCAGAGTAACGGAAATCTCTTCATGATGAGAGCGAACAGTGAACAATTGCAGTATTTCCTGGGACCATTGTTCAATAGATTCAGCCAGATTGTCAATGATCAGCCAAGAGTTTGGTTCAATAATTTTGAAAACATCAAGTCCCTGTATGAATTGTATCTGCACCAAACCCGTAGTGGCAGCAATTGCTTTTATCTTATCGTATGACTCCTGCCAAATACTGTAACAATAGTAGATTTTTTTCGGCTTTTCCACAAACATTTTATTGCAATTTTTAATTATTTTAGTTAAGTGTTGTTTTCCCGACATTGAGGACCCACACAGAAACGATCTGAATGGTGTTTTAAATTGATACATGTTCCCTTCAACAGTTCACCTGGACAACTAACTGTAGACCATAATTGTCTAATGACTAAATAATTTCCCTACTACTACTACTCTGTTCAAGAATAATAATAAGAAGAAGACGAATAAAGAATCATATTTTCTTTTATTATATGCATAAAAAAAGGTAACAACACATTGAAAAAAGCACATTAAACATGAAAAAATACACTTCTTTTTAAATTTATTTATAATAAAAAAATACAACATTTACATAGGCACACAGAGAAAAAACACTTAAATAAATTCACTTTTTTTTGTTTATTTATAGAGAAAAAATACAACATTAGATTAAAGCACTTGAAAAAATATCACTTTTTTTTAATGAAACATTTACAAAAAAAAATCTGCTCTAAGTAAAAAAAAAGAGATAACTTTGATAGTGGCGGTGCACCCCCCGCTGGCGGGGGGTTTTAACAGTAGAGAATCCGTGTCCCCGTAGCAGACCTCTACTTGCCCCTTTTCCGGCCACTGTACCCTAGCCACATTGTAGTAGAATTCCAACATGAGCTTTTTAGAGATCTCCAAGATCGCACTGCCTGCAGCAATATTTTTATTCAAGACAATGCGTCTTTTTTCCTATTCAATAGTACCATGTCCGGGCCAATGATTGTGAAGGAAGTGTAATTTGGATCGGCAATAATTCGAGCACATTGTTCGGGATCGGTCACGACGTCACAACGATTCCTATTGCGAACACTCTCACAAATTTTGCCGAAAGCCGAATTCAAAAGGAGTTTATAAATTTCTTTTTCGGCTTTCGTCTGCGCTTCAGAACGTTTGTTGACAAAAGTGTCAACAAACGTTTTCAGATAGGGTTTTTGACTATACTGGAGTGCTCTGTGAACCTTTGTGACGTTGAAACCGTTGTTGCACATCCATTTTAAAGCTACATGATGTACAACTTTGTTTTTTTTTTCGGCAGAAGATCAGCAATAAGTTTTTGTTTTGAAGGTGACCAATGCAATCCGTCCACCTCGACTAAACGCCTATCGCAAGGGCTCAAAGAATCCTTAGTCACAGGTCAATTGATGCATGGGAAAACAAAATCCTTTAGTGAATCGTGAAGCTCAACTGGTATCTCCCCATCAATTTCAAAAAAACCATCCAACCGGTCCATTCTCCTCAACACGGTCAATGTTGGGGAAATGGGGAGCTTGAGGGTCATTGAGCCATTTTTATAGTAACCGCAAGGTAGCGCATAATGGGACATGGCCGAGGGGTAGAGAGAATTCATATCAAGGAAAACTGCATCCGATTTTGTCCCCGTCTTCTCTCCTGTTGGATCAGTTTCCAAGATACGATCCCCGTGAAAAACAAAACCACCCCTCATTGACCTTTCGATGAACAGATGCTGATCAATGTTTGTGATTAGCCCAATTTTTTCCCCACTAATTTTTAGGATGAGGTCCATCACTAGATGAGGAGATGAAAAATAATAGCCCAAATCAAGATTAAATTCCTCATAGATTTTGTCCGTATTTTTACACATAATGTCTAACAGAGTTAACACGTCACTCGACAAATACAGCTTGCAGTAGTCAAACCCATTTTTACAACCTCCCTCTGCCCAAACTTTTTTAGCAAAACTGTATTCATCGGGGGTGCAATTACGATCGTGAAGACTATCGTAAAACGATTCAATCGGAGGAATAGTTTCCTCGGCGAATCTCGACATGGAACAATAACAGTCATAAGGATATATGCCCTTGACCGTCAACAAATCATATAAATCATTTGGAAATTGTTGCTTGAGAAGGGGGAAAGCATTGCAGCCGTCATTGTTTTTCTGTACCTGAATTAATTCGCTCAATGATTTGGGGAAAAAACTGTAGGAATCTAAAAAGCGAATTTTATTCGTGTACTCAACGTCGGCTTCCACAAATTTCCACATAAATTCCAAAACAAGCAACTTTTCCGATGATTTAGGTATGATCTTGTAGGTAAAGCTGTCTATCACCCATGCATCATCTACTGTTCCATTTCTTTGAAGATGTGCCAATGCTGGTAGCACATACTTTAGATCGTAGTTAGAGTTATGTATAAAAACCGGAAGAAAAAGTTGCTGTTTAATTTTTAAATTACATGAATTGTGAGCCCACCCCCGAAAGTTAATTTTTCCCGTTGAATTGGGATCAATAAGGTGGTCGTGATCCTGGACCACGTCTTTTACGTCCTCTACAAACCCAGCAAATCATCCCCTTTTCTAATGCCAGTTGCTCTTTATCTGTCAATTTCATTGGGTAGTTGGTGTGACGTAATCGTGAAATTGCGCCATTTGCTGTTTTTATTAAAGATACCAATAACTTTTCCATGCTGCCCTCCTCATCCATAGCCAAAAAAAAACTCTTCCAACTGCATTTTGTTGTTGGAATCGCGACGGGCGTGTGCGTAGGAACACGCAACTAGTTTGTGTTCCTTGACTATATTTGGCCTTGATGAGTCTGATACCTCAACCAGTCTTGTTTCACAATCTAAAGATATTTTATCAACTTGTAGCAGGGAATTTTGGAAATTTTTAAATTGTAAAATATCTTTGCCTTCTGCCGGCATTTCTTTTCTTTGATTGCCATGAATTTTGCAATGGTTCATGTGGTCTGAGAATGTTCGCTCAGATATGAATGGGGAAAGGCACATGGGGCAATAGATACGTTCCCCTTTCTTCACACCTTGAGATAAGAGTCGACTTATTGCTGTAACGGGTAAAAAATGACCATAGGAATTTACATCTTTGGGGGGCTCGTAAATCACCCAAACCCAATTTTTAACATTATCCACCATCGGTGTCCTCACTGAATACAAAACTCCTTTTTTATTTTTTTTTTTCCCCATCTACAAATTCAGTGCCATACTGGAGAACAACCACCCCCAACCCAAGATTTTCATTTGCTTTCTCGAATATGCTTATTTCTTTCAAGGACACCGGATACTTCCCCTCTAAACAGTCAAAATTTACTTTAGGGAAATTTTTTCCGCCGTTACGTGCAAGTCCGTCGAGATTTTTCATTGTTGAATCATCTTTTAATGTTTTATGGGCTGCTGCTAAAAATGCGTATTTAAAGCATTGCAGCCCTGTGTCAAAATTGAAACTCTGAACCCCTTTGGTAGCCGACAAATCTGGGTGGCATTTTATTCGTCGAGCAGCCCCTGTCCCCCTTAGAATAAAGTTTTTTTTTAAATCTACTGAGATTCAGATCCATGTGTTCAATGTATAAAATGGTGGACCCACTTCCCCTCTCATTAAACGGGTCCAAGGTTGATATTAGTTTATTTACCCAGTTGAAAAAGTTGTCCTCAAATTCATTTAGACCTGGGTAAAAAGTCTGGTTGCCAGTTGAAAAATCAAAATAAAAAATATCCCCAGATGTTCCCTTTTGTAAATAAACTTTTTGATTCACTGATGCTTTAACCCCCCATTGACCCCCCCCCCCCAATTCTGAATCTGAATCTCAATTTGCGCTCAAATTCTGTCGATGTAGCTATGGAGAACATTCACAGGGTCAGTTAAAATAATGCTCCCGTCAACCACGTTTTCCTCGGGAGGGTTAAAATCTACCCTATATGTTTGTATGTGACTTAGAGCAGACTCTAACAAATAAAATTCACGTAATTCCGAGGACATAGCACTATTTTCATGTCCTGCACCTATTTGTACAGGATCCAATTCCCTAATAGTAAAGTTGTCATCAAAAATGTCCGGGGAAGAATTAGGCCCTACAATTTGCATTGTTGTATCATTAAGCGGAAGGGTGGGGATGACATAGAATTGTCAATACCCCCCGTCTGTTCAACTGCAATGGTTGGAGATGACATGAGGTCCCCTAGTACATATTCCAAGGTGTTTGGGGACAATTGATCAAGCCAGCCTGTATTGTCCTGCGACGTAATTTCTTTACGAGGACCCGGTTCACTTGCACTAGTAACATCGCCTAATGTTCATGCATAAATCTATCTACCCAGTCAGGATCCTCTATTATATCAATATCACAAGTTAAATCTTCTAGGCTAGCTATGTCCCCAAAAAAAACATCGTTAAGGAAACCCCCTTGCCATTCCATATTATCTACAACTAATGTAGGATCGTCTCTGAACTCCATTGGCGGTGATAGTATTTGTCCTGTAAATTCAGTTGTTTCATCATCCAATAGTGGTGCTATTTCATTAATGTGTAGAAAAAAGGTTTTATTTTCTATTTGAAATAACCATTATTTCATAAAGTTGAAAAAACCATGTTCATTTTAGTTGTATGTTTACCTGAATGAGAGCTGGATGGTCCTTTTTTTAGAGCCCCCGGAGAGGACCTTTGGGGACCTGGAGCTTCTTTGGGGTAGGAGGATCGGAGCCCTTTCGAGTTGGGGTAGAGGACTTCACAACACTGTTCAAATAGAACTTGTGTATTATAACGACCCTAGAGTTTCAGCCTCAAATCCTTTTCGAAAACATATTCTAAAATCATCTTTTAAAATGTCTCTAACTGTTTCGCCGAAATGTCCAAAACGGTCTCGCCAAAATAATGTTTTTGATAACACTGCGTTGTCATATTTTAAATTATTAAGAATCCTTTTTCCTGTGTAAATATCTCTTCATCTAAGATAAAAACATCCAGTTATTTTAAACTTTGTAACGAGCGATTAACATTCTAATTATACCTGTCGGATTAATATTCAACCTTCCCGACGGCTTATTTTGATAAAGGATTAAATATGCGCAAAGCTAAGTGCAAAAACATATCCCAGTTTAAGAACGGTTGTTCAATTGTCAACTGTGAAATAGTTATTTGTTTATATATAGAGTTTGTTTAATGAAAGAATGGATTTTTGCATTAGAAAACATCTTGCTTAAAAGAGAAATTACATGTAAGGTTTTATAAATCTATAGAAAAGTATGATAAGCTATTTGCTACTTCTGTGTTATAACCACTCTTTTATATACTGCTAATTTGGTTAATGGTAATGAAAGAAAATGAAATAGGATTATTATAGAATAGCTTAGAAACAAATTTAAGTTTTACTCATCAAAAGTTACGCGCTTGAGAAAATTTGCCTTATTTTTGAAAATACGGAAAGAAAAAAAAATTATATACATTTACAAATTCTGACTGCACTTGTACATCTGAGTCCCTGGCAAAGCATGAAGAGGAGTGTCCTCCCGATCTTGACCAGATGAGACTGAAGCATTATATGAAAGCATCCATTCCCTCTTAAATTTTCTACCAGGTTGCATAGAGGTTTGCGCAGAGCTGGCACTTGGCTTGATTGAATTTAATGGTTCGATTACTCCTGTCTCAGCTTTGTCGTGGGCTTCATTCAATTTTGCACGTTTTTGCTGCGATGATTGATCAACGGTATTCTAAAATAAAAATCATTTTCAGTTTTCAAACTATTTAGCTTACGGGAGGGTACTGCCCCTTCAATATCACTATCAAACCCCCAAAAGTTGAAAAAATGACGCAATTTGATTAGCTAGCTCAATTCTTACTTATTCAGAATATTAACAGAGGGCATTGGGTCTTCAATTCCATAGTATCAAACACAAAAAGTTGACAATTATATATTTTTTTTATATACAAAGCTTTTAAAACTTATATACCTAAATTACGAAATACTTAAAATCACAGAAAAAGGAAGAAAAAGACTCCTGGACATAGCCTAAACTAAAAATTATTGAGTATATAAAGGGTTCGTCCTCTAGCCTATATCTCACCCTATACGCTTAAGTTTTTTTTTTTTTTTTTTTTTTTTTTTTTTTTTTTTTTTTTTTTTTTTTTTTTTAGCATTTTCAAAAGAGACAGAATATTAACGGAGGGCATTAGGCCTTCGATTCCATAGTATCAAACACGAAAAGTTGACAATTATATATTTTTTTATATATGCAAAGTTTTTAAAACTTAAATACTTAATTACGAATATCACGGTACTAAACCCCCAAAATTTGAAATAAAAAATGACAAAATTTAATTAGCTAGCCCAGTTCTTACTTATTCAGAATATTAACGGAGGGCATTGGACCTTCAATTCCATAGTATCAAACACAAAAAGTTGACAATTATATATTTTTTTTTTATATGCAAAGCTTTTAAAACTTATATACCTAAATTACGAAATACTTAAAATCACAGAAAAAGGAAGAAAAAGACTCCTGGACATAGCCTAAACTAAAAATTATTGAGTATATAGAGGGCTCGTCCTATAGCCTATATCTCACCCTATACGCTTAAGTTTTTTTTTTTTTTTTTTTTTTTTTTTTTTTTTTTTTTTTTTTTTTTAGCATTTTAGCATTTTCAAAAGAGATATCTATTCTACCCCTCTTTTTTGAATATTTACTAAAATTGAAATACATGGACTGTTTAATATTTAAAAGAAGGAAGCTTTTTAAAAGAGCTAACAGCACAGTGAAAAAAAGCGTAAGTAAGGAAATTCTTCCTTAACTTAATGGCGAGACAAAAAAAATTGATTTCTTTTTATTATAATAATGAGAAAATTTTACTCACCAGAAGTCGCTTAGAATATTCCATATCTATGTAAATGATTGCAAAAATATTGATACTGGTAGAATGAATGAACTATTCAAATTGTAGGAAATTCTAATCTGAAACTTGAATATATACGAAAAAAAAAATTGATTATATTGGCAGCTAAACAAGACGCGCCGGTTTTCTGACACGGATTTACCCTAAAAGACATGTATATCATGAAGTAGAAATCTAGTCTACGTAAATTATGTCAGAAAAACTTGTCCTTCATAAAATATTATGCAAGTTCTAACTAGCACAAGATGGAACATAGTATAATGCCATGTGAGGGAGCTCTGAATCTCTTTGAAAAGGTGTAGAGCTTCTATAGAATAACGTTGAAATTCGTATAGCTTCCATAGAAGTATTAGGCCATGTGAGAGGATACTCACTCTCTTTGAAAAGGTGTAGAGCTTCTATATAGAATAACGTTGAAATTCGTATAGCTTCCATAGAAGTATTAGGCCATGTGAGAGGATACTCACTATCTTTGAAAAGGTGTAGAGCTTCTATAGAATAACGTTGAAATTCGTATAACTTCCATAGAAGTATTAGGCCATGTGAGAGGATACTCACTCTCTTTGAAAAGGTGTAGAGCTTCTATAGAATAACGTTGAAACTCGTATAGCTTCCATAGAAATGTTTTCGTATAGCTTCCATAGAAGTATAAGGTAACATACTACTTACATTGATGCAAGCAATCTTTCACAAGAATATGTTTATACAAGTAGTTACATAGTGCCTATGTTGACATTACTAGTCAACTAAAGCTCAATACTATATCATAAATTTTACTAGTTCATTTGAATTAAAAAAAAAACGATTTACCAAAAAAGAGCTGCGTAGCAATTTTAAATTGGATCTTACGTGCTATCTTTTCAGTCAACTAGATTCTGCATTCCAGCTTCAAGCACTGAGCTAAAGCGCCACATTGTTTATCTTTCAAACATGACAATTACGTGTGCCAAAAACTATCATTTTCTACAGTTTTTCATTTTTACATAGACAGTAAACAATAAACATTTGGCCGATGTTTATCCTCCTCCTGGAAAATACCCCCTCAGAAACAAATTTGGGCTATATATTTGCACATTAGGGGGGGGGGGGATAAATTAGGTACAATTATTCACCGTGTTATAAAGTAAGAATTGTTTTCTGACTTCAAACTATCCAAAATTCTCCCCCCCCCTTTATGTGCAAATATTTAGCCCAAATTATATATTTCCCATATTTTATGTCACTTGTCTTTGTCTTGTCTCGTGCAAAGCTGAAAAATACTCACGAAGAAACCAGTTTTGTTCTCAAGTTTTACACAGTGTAATTGAGTGAGTTGTCCCTAACACAAGTACAAAAACTTCGTCCTTCCTACGGAAATAAATTTTTAAATAATCAGGACAGACAACAGATACAATTTGGCAAACACTTGCAGGTTGCAGTAACATAAAACAAAAGTTCCATTTTAAGATTCAGTCCCTTTGTCCTTTTTTTATCTATTAAAATATTATCCAATACATTTCAATCACCAAAAACAAAATATTTCAGATATACCTTCATTTTTACAACATATGGGTTCCGATTCCTGGGTGGTGTATTCAAATTTACATGGTCCTGAAATACTAGGTAAATTAATTTAGGGAGCATCTCCACATTTTGGTGTCAAAAGATGGTTTAAAAAGTGAAAGGGCTTTTCACAGTCCACTAGCAAAGCATCTTCATCTTCTAAAACAAATTACAAATTAAATAAACACAGAGGCACACTAAAAAAATAAGTATTGGGGGATGGGGCTGACTGGTGGTACCTGGGCAAACTAGAAATAAACGGTATCTTAAGGCATTACTTATCGTTTATTTTAGCTCTTTGAATGCAAGGTTTGAGTAGGGACTAAGAAATGAATGATAAAACCGAACACATTAAACAAGATTTAAAAACATAATTAACTTTTGTATATGAAGGGGAGACTGAAGTCCCTTTAGCAGCCCCACCCCCCTCCTCCCCCACAGGTGTCCCCCCCCCTAACAGATATAAAAAAATAATGTTAAGCTTACTAAACAAATTGGACTGCTTTTTCTTTTTATTTACGTGTAAAATGTAAATATAAAAACATTATATATATATATATATATATATATATATATATATATATATATATATATATATATATATATATATATATATATATATATATATATATATATATATATATATATATATATATATATATATATATATATATATATATATATATATATATATATATATATATATATATATATATATATACGTGAAACATTTAACGAAATTCATTAACAAAGAACGAATAAAAACCTGAAACTCATAAAACAAAATTCATAACATAGAACTGATAGCTGGAAAACTGCAAATTAAGAAAAATTTACTGAATTAAAGAAAAAGAAAAAAAGAATATTGAATGAAAAAAAAATATATAACCAAAAAAACCAATATTTTACAGCTTAACAATAGGCTATACGAAAAATTTGTTCAATACCGCTCTCTAGGGCTATAATGAAAGAAAGATTGAGGTGGGTAGGGCACGTTGGGAGGATTAAGGATGACAGATTGCCGAAGATTGTTTTTTTCGGCCAACAGTCTAGGACTAAATGGAAAGCAGGTCTTCCTCGTCTAGAGTGGGAGGACGTCATAAAGAAAGAATTAAACGAAATGGGAACTTCATGGGTGGGTGTAAAAAGGTAGGCTTTGAATAGAATGGAATGGAGGAGGAGAGTGCGTACCGGTATTAGCCTTAGGCGGCTTGGTGCTGTGGTGAGTTGTTAGTAGCAGTAGTAATAGATTTTATATGTACCTTGGTTGCAGTGACAACTGTAACCGAAGACAGAATAAACGGATATTGAAATAGCCTGAACCCCCTTAAAAGACGTGAATTTGAAACAAAAAGTAAACAAAAGTTGGTCATCCGACCTTTTTAATGTTGCCTTATCTAACCTCTTTTAGCAACGTAATAAAGCTAACTAAACCCCGTTTTTATTAATGTTTATAAATGAGTTTAAAAAAAATCAATATCCTTTAGTGCCCTAAAATTTTTACGATATCTTGATATTGTAGACTACATATTCAATAGAACAATATTTTTTATGTGTACCATATGAGAATTTAGATAAAAGTAACCCATCATTCCACCAAGGCAAACCTGCTATAAAAATAATTCCTTTATAAGAGGTAAATCAAAAAATGTAATATATCATTACAATAACTTATAAATCAAATTAACTATAGATCTTCAATTCTTTAATGTCCTCCCACATTCTAAAATCTGTATATTCAGTTAAAATCTGTTTCTAAATTCTAAAATTGGTACCATACAAATTATCATGTCCAAAAACCCATAACCAGAGGTTTACAGTCCAATCTTTTTAATGTTGTTCCTCTGTGCTTCTTAGCAACCTACTAAATATAAACCACAGCCCAATGTAACCAAAAAGTTTAAAAACACGCTTTGAAAAAAGTGCCTCATTTTTAAAATAAAGTTGTAAATTTGGTCATTTTATAAGACTATATGACTGTTTTAGTTTCCACTTCACCAATTTAAAGAATCAGAATTCATTTTTAGTTTCCCTAGTGCTTTAAAAAAAACACTGAATAAAAGCTATAGTTTGCAGATAAGGATATAAAATAAATATAAAATAAAAGAAGAATAAAAAATTTCAAATAGAAATATCAGCAAATTTTAAATACAGCACAGGAACAGGCCTAACCCAGTTTTAGAACCAGTCTATGACACAATTACCATGGTAATAATTAAAGTTAATTAATTATAAATATCATACTTCCATTTTCTTTTCTTTTTTAAATTGCTTGCCTTAGTATTTTTTATATGTGCAATAACAGTCACTATTCATATTATCCTGTTGTAACGAATCACTGATAGTTTTTGTTTAAAACTAACCTTGTTACCTCGAGAACATAATTATAGAGAGGGAGACAGTTATTGGGAATTTGTTAAATATAAAGGAATGCAATTTCAGAAACAAAGGAACTTAATGCATTTATTTCAAATTAAAAGAATTGAATATGGATAAAAAGAAAAGAAAAGGAAAAGCACTTACCGGTTTTCAACCGTTTTCCCACATATTATGAGCTAAATATTGTTAGAACAAAATTAGTATACAAGTATCGTATCTCTCTTTAAAAATCTTTTTTCTCTTTAGAATATCTTATTTCTGTTTAAAAAATATCTAAAATTTCTTAATTTTGAGTTTGAAAAAAAGGTTAAGAGTCTTTACTTGACTTTATTCACTAAAATCGCTATACATAAATTTATACAAAGGAGACAGAGAGACAAATCATTACATCTTACAAGAAAGAAAAAAAAAAGAAATTACACTTCAATTAGCCTAAGTATGAATGTAGATGATGGCAGAATGTACCTCGGTGATGTTTGTTCCTCCATTTTGCGGAACCCCTTATTCTCTCTAGTTCTTGGGTAGAGGTGCCTGTTTCTGGATTGACAAAATTTTTTTGTGGTTATCTTTCAAATGAGCAAAAACTGCTTGTTCTAGCTCAGTTGTGTTGTAGCCCTTCCAAAAATCTGAAATGATTCTTGTTCCTGGCTCTATGTTAAGCTTAATTTGTTGAAGTAAGTTTCTGCTCCTTCATTAAAGTTTCGACCTCCACTAAAAATCTTTCACTGGTATCCCAGCATCTTCCACCAAACCAGCACTGTTGTGGTTAGATTCTTCCTGCATTCTTTTTCCTTTTTGTAAACAGGGATTCATCTATTTCCACTATATGACCAATTCCTCAAATTTTACCAAAAGATTTTACCAACTAGCTGGTCATTTTTACCGACTTTTTTTGTCAATAATTAACATGATGTCCGATGTGAATACAAAACGTAAAATCACTGCACGAGTCAGTAAAACCGCTGCATTTACCAACTAAGACTTAGATTTTGGTACATATCATGTCACTATTTTAATGCTGTTTATGTAACCAAATGGACAGTTGTGGCACCATCTATAAAATAACAGCAGCAGTTGGTAAAACTGCTGCGTTTACAGACCAAGTTCGAAATTTCTGTAAACAAAATGTCAGTATTTTTGTGGTCTTTATTGAACCGAAACAAAGAATTTTAACGCTGTCGGAGAAAGCGTGTCGCAAAGCGTCACGATTTTACTGAATTATTTTTTTTACTTAGTGACCAAAAACATTAGGGGGGGGTGTCCCCTTCCCCACAAACGTGACGACCCCGTCTATCACTAGTCAAAGTAAACTAATCAATTCCCTCAAGAATTGCGTTAATAATAAACAAAAATGAACTAGGTCAATGATTGCATCAATAATGAACTTTTCTTTTTCTTTAAGATGGTCAGGTGACGCTGAAGCAGGCAATTTAATAATTCACAAATGACCTTTGCAATTTCGCTAATAAAGTATTCTATTTTAATCATATTTTATTGTCACCAAACTCCACTTCTCAAGTGTGTTCTATATAATAGACAAATACCTATAATACTTACATATATTCTTTATATAAGCACTTCATTTTACTTAACCAACAAGCCTCCCTCTAATGTACAAATCAATAATCCAAATTACATATTTCTCATGCACTTTTCCAGTTCTTTATTTTGTTAACATTACTTCTTTGCCATTAAATATACTTGAACATAAGAGACAATTAATTAAAGACTGCAAGGAAAATAAATAATTTAGACTACATACTTTCACTCTATGATGGAACGGGGAGAGGGGTAAAGTAAAGTGCTATTAGGAATGATAGAATTATTTTAGGATTTTTACATGATAAATCATCCCTAACCCCCTCTAATGGTCTAAAATAACCTTAGACTCTACATAAGGGGGGGGGTTGTTCCCCTAACCAGGAGGCACAGTTATATGACCTTTGGAATATTTTGAAGAAACTGACTGTCTCAAAATTTTTATCCGATGGGTTTGGGGGGGGGGGGGGGGAGGGGAATGGTGTGAGTGGTGACTTGTTGCCTTCCAATCAGTTTTGACTCTTAAAAAGAGCAGTAGCAGTAGACCTTCTAATTTGCAATCAAATGAGCCCCATTCATAGTGTATAAGACTACCCCCTTCCATATAAATTGCCTCTGGGGAGAAAAGAAATATGAACGATTGAACCCTTATGGATCTTGCCTATAGGCAATGCTATGGCATGCCTCTAACTAAAATAGAATGAGGAGGTTCGGATCTACGAGGGGAAGACAGAGAGGGCGAGTGACCTGGGTGACATTTCCTGAGGGCAGAAAAACAAGCTAAAATTGTAATGTTTATGTGTTAAAATTTTAATATTTATGGACAAAAATTGTAATATTTACAGTAGTGATGGTTAGTAGAATGCTTCGTCTGGATTTGCGTACAGCACTAGGAATTCCCATGTTATTTGCATACAGCACGTTCCATGGCACCTTTCCAAGGCAGATTACCAGACTGGTTATTTGGTAAGGTATAATGTAGTCAAACATGTTTTGAGAGTATACTCGTAATTATATAACTCAACCGAACCGGTTTTTGAGGCAACATCCGTTTTTTAGGAGCCAATCAGAGAGCGGAGGTTACTCCATATACGATAACCTGATTTGTGGTTGGGATTTGAATAAAAGGACTGATTTTCATTGCAATTCATATTAGTAGAGAATTGAATTCAGAGAGAATAGTTTATTTGAGAAGATATTAGTGGAGAAAAAAATGAGTGGTGCATTTACGTTATTGGAGATTAATGATGGAGCCGACAGCAGCAGCAACGATATACGAGTACCCAATGTGGCTGTGGAAATAACCGCTGGCTGTAGACCATGCCTTGAATGGGATAGTATGTATGCTAGATACGTGATATCATTAAGCAAGTTTAAACAGGAGGAGCAACTATGTTTTGCTGGATAAGTGAATATTCTCCATATAAATAAACTTCGGTCAGCATTACATGTCCTATCAAAATATATTGATGAGAACGAAATGCATCAGTGAATGCTATTATTGTAATTATGTTCAATAAAATTGTTTCTAAATCAAAGGTATTTTTCTTTCTATAGTAGACTAGAGTACAAAAAGAAATTCTGGTTAGTCTGAAATTGGTTGTGAGAGAGTTAAGACTCTACAAAATGGATAGATTTGAGAAAGAGCGAATCATGAGCAATCTAGTGCTTATGGAAAAAAGTTTGATTCTAGATGACGATTTTCTAGAGCTGTCTATTCAAAGAAAGATATTTTCTCGGGGAATGCTTGTCGATATAATGAAAACTGATTCTCCATCATTAGACTATTGTATGAAGCTTCTACGTCGTGATTCAAATGCATTTACACAATTTATTGATATATTGATCACGACACGGCAAAATGACATTTTGGATATGCTTTTAAACATTAGTTTAGAAATTTAGGACATTTTTTCATGAGAAAGATGGTGCTCAAGGATGATTTACTCCTCTCTCTCTCTATCTCAGACAATTTTTGTTGTTGCTAGCTTAGTTTCATTGTGGCAGTGAGAGTGTCAACACATGAAAAAATGTTCCATACATGTCCGCTATGTATGTACACACTGGGCAGTTGGTCATCATGTGAGAATTTCACAATGATTGATGAGTATGATGAAAAGTGTAGATTATGCAACCCGGGTAAATTGCATAAAGGATATGCTGTACAAATTAAAGATTGTAATTCCTGTCTTGAAGAGGTGTGTGACTCTCATCCTAGAGGACACCTATGCTCCAATTGCCACTATGATAAATGTAATCAGTGGGAGAATACATATCCCGGTATGATTGGAAAGAATCCTAACTGTGATTTTAGTTTATTGCTACGAGATTGGTATCGTCGTGGTTTTAGATTGTTCTGGGAGGAGGAGCCGGGTCAACGATTCAACTGCTGGAACAACAAAAGAATATGGTTTCTACGTCATCGTTGTGAAGACAATGGGTGTTATGATTATAAGCCCACTGATTTTTATTTGGCTGTGACGGAATGTGATTCGACACTTGAGGACACTGTTTGTGAAATTGCTTCAAATAAGCAAATTGAAACATGTGAATTCTATAGAATGAATGAGAATAGTATCATTGACTATACAAAGAGATATGACAAGAGTGAAGTTACACTCTACTGTAGAAAATGTGACCCTGACATTGCAGTACATCAGGATCAGTACACTCTGAATTCAGATAATCTACCTGCACTAGTTGTTGTCGACAAATACCTATACCTAGTAGAAGATGAAATCTAAAGAGTAGAAAAAGTCGTTTTATCATGTATATAAATTTTTATCATTTATTAATAAACAATTTCAAATACATTTTTAGAACATTTTATTCGTAGGGCACTAAAATCAATATTAAACACGCTTGTAAGTATATTTTCCACTAGAAAGTCGTTCAATCGAGTTAAGTCAACGTAGATGTCGAGAAACTGCTTGTAGGTGTAGCCACGACATCTGAACATGAAAAAGAGTAGTGCATGAAAGCCACATGTCTTAGTCGTTAAATCCTGTTCTTTTCGTTGATTTTGAATAATGGTTTTCCTACTGCTTTCACTAAAGTTGCTGATGTATGGAGTGTAGAATTTATACGATAGGCCAAGAGGATCAAAAAATTCAATATTCTTCGCTGTTTGAAAGATGCATAGCCATTGGCCGGTCTTCAAAGTCGATGGACTGCTATTAACAATGATTAGGGTATTGTTAACACTTGGAATTTTTTCAATGAAGTCCAAAGGTATGCAATAGGACTTGTACTGGGACATGTATGGATCCATACTAAATACGTCGATTATTTGGTTTGTGTTCATGGTGCTAAGTCTAATAGAACACTGCCGTCGGGTATGATTTCCCAATAGGTTTCAAATTGACTCAGTGATATTAGCGTGATACTCTCAGCCAATGGGTCGGCAAATGTACACTCTAAGCGCACACTCCCCGTACGTACTATACTCATATCCTGTGTGCCAGACAAATCCAATACAATCACCCCATGATTTTTTGAAAACATTGAATCGGTTATTCCATTTTCAAATAGTTGAGAGTCATGATCTAGGGATTGCATGGTCAACTCGTACAGAGTTCTATAGGATTTTTTGTCAAATGATAGAGTGTACAGTGGAATACCATTCAATTTGCACACAAGGCTAGATAGACCGAAAAAATTAAAATCATGGGGGGATTCAGTCCAGGATCCAACAGCACTGCCACTCTTCACAAAGGCCAATGCCAATTTTGATGGGATTTCTCCATTGATAAATGATTAATCGCTATAGCTACGAGAGCCGGTGGCAATGTGACATTGATTGGTGATCGTATGGGGGACAAGAAGTTTAATGTTGTTGCCATTGGCTCTTCGATTTTCCACTGCCAGTGCAACAGAGCTCATAACTTGTTGTTTTCGGACGTGGAGAATTGCCGATGTGATAATGACATTTGCATCGGGTGCTGCAGGAAGTGTTTTTCTCAAAATGAAATTCGATGGGACCAGCTGTAACTTTATGTCAATCTTGACATTGGGGGGTAGCCATTGGGATATATTGAATATCTCATGATTTAATTTTCCAACCAGATGATACTATTGGGGCACTGCAGTAGTCAATTCACCGTCAGTATCAAAACCTGATCGATATTCATAGCCCAATGATTGTCCTCTCAACTCCTTGTATGCTTTGGTGTCATCATCATAAATTGTATGTAGCTTGCATAGTTTGATGAATTATTGCTAGTGCTCACCAATTTTACATTAATAAATACATTTATTTGTTTGAATAGGTTGTGTAGAATACAGTTTCTCGTAGGAGAGACCATCAGCAGCAGTTGGAGTTGTATTATCTGACTTTTTCTTCACCGCAACATTTAAATCAATAAATGTTGATGACAAATCAATGAAATAGTCTTCATTGGAAAATATTTGAAAGTGTATATTTTCCGAGAGGGGTTGTTGGGGATGAAATTGTTCATAGTAGCCATACTTGACACTGACATCAACATTTTCAGCATTGAATAGATTCAATGAGGAACTAATTGATGGATATGCTTCCTTGTGGGGGAGATAAGTCATCTTAAGAGAAGGAATCCTTCTTTGATCTAACAATCTTTTTCTTTTTCTTCTTCTGCTTATTGGTCTTCCTTGTTTTATTCCTCAAAGTCCTTGTTGATGTCCTTCGCTTCCCCTCTGGGTGGAGACTGACGAGTGAATGACGTGCACGCATTCTTTTCAATCCCTCCCCATTTAGTCGAGATTTTAATTGCTCACCAACGGCTCTTTCTGAAGATCAGATATTTTCCTTAACACTCTCCTTGAAATTCTTGCCCGACCCCCAGTCCTGTAGTGTGGAGGCAGCAAAATTTGATGCACCAGGCACAAGATATTTTCTGGCAAGGGGTAGTGCAGAACGAAATAGCCTAGCAAACCAGCTACCAAGACCATAGCCAGACATTGTAGTGCGACCATTGTAGTAGTCCAATCCATTGCATATTTGACGTGGACTCAAAAACACCAACATAGCAATCGATATCGGGGCAGACAAATGGAATTCTTCTATTGTTCATTTTAGGTGATTTTACTGTCGCCGACAATGGGTCGAAAATGACATGTAATTACTGCTAAGCCTTTTGAAATTGCTAGAGGATCACCTAATTCAGTTCTTAGTGTTAACTGAAAGAGTTCCAAATAGGAAGTGTTTACGGGAATATACTGAAGATGCTTTATATTGTAGTGGTGAATATGTTCTTGATTGGTTTTTCGTTCAAGAACTCGTAGGAGGGGAACATTTGAATTACCAACCCGAGATGTTTCCACAAATGAAGCGTAGAGAAATATACAAGTGTCCGTGGAGAAGGCAGGTGGGTAGTCAGCAAAAATGCAATTAGTGTTTCCGGCACTTTTACCGTTGATTATATTGAGCTTAAAGCCAAGAACATCCTTTAGGTTATCATTGAGAATAACCTTTTCATTGGCAATAGGTGAACTAATGTAGATCTTGCCCTCCTCCTTTGAATAGTTGAAATGAAAAGCTCCTTTTTTACGAGCGGAAATTCTTTTATTGATAGTACGACATAAATCATTCATACAGGTGAGCTCCTCGTAGGGTAATACAACATATGGATATTCAAATGAATTGATCTTTTCATTTTTTTCTCGATCGTTAACGAGTGCCCAATCATCATGTTGATCACTAATGAGTGGCAAATCATGGGGTCTAATTTTTATTTCATATTCACGATCCTTTCTCAGGATGTCGTAGGTATTTTTGAGAATACAGTCGACAAGAGCCACTTCATACGCACCATCAAATTTGATGGCGGGGGAGAGTTTAGTCTAAAAATCACTTGTTCTATTCAAGTCGTTGTAGAGAGGATCGGAAACATTAGACATAAAAGTTACATAGAAATCATTGGGCATTGTCAATATCTTCAACACCGATGCAAGAATCAAAATCAGAGTTGTATCCTAGCCACCGAACAAGTAAACTGTTTCCTACCCCTGCGAGTGCGAGTCTTTAATATCTTTTCAATTTGATAGATTTCACTATTATTTTTAACCTTTTGTAGTTCATAGTCATAAAAGCTGCCAAGAATATCTTCATCTTTGGTATCGCGCAAACGATAAGTTATGGGTTTAGTGTCTAGGATTTTTGCCACTTTAAAAAGTTCGGTGGACTACAAGTAATTCCCCTTTTCAAATACATTAGTTGTCCTATGAATTCGAACAGTATCACCAACATTGAATTTATTTTTCTTCTTGACAATCGTTTCATTGGAATACTGTTTAAGAAAGGTGTCAATTGTATCATGATCAGAGTGATGAACTTCCGTTGGCGTAGAGTTTGACAATGATCGACGAGGTCGTTGATTATAAATCAACATGATTTTATCTAAATCATGAATAAAAGCCAGTGTATTTTTCAATGTTCAATATCTTGAAATTAAAAGTCGAATAGTTCTTATCAATCGTTCGGCCAATGCAGCCTTTATAGGACTATGACTATGATAGAGCAGTGTACTATATTTCACTAGTACTTTTGCAACATGGGGATTAACAAATTCACTACCACGATCCGTTTGAATTTTTTTATATGAATCCTGTTCGAGAATACTTTCAATGGCCTGAGCAACTTCAACGCCTCTCTTTGATCGCAATGGAATTGCATATGCATAGCGACTAAAAACACTGATTGCAAGTAGAATGTACTTGTACGGTGTATTGTGACGTCTTTGAATCTCATCTAGAATCAGGAGATCTGCTTGCATTATATGCAATGGGTAAAGGGCTTTAGTTTTTCGATATTGATTAGCACGAAGTCTATGATTTCTATGCAGAGTGTAACTTGATTCATTTTGTAGATAGTCTTGTACACTTTTAGTTTGAACACCAGTGACCTTGGAAAGAGTGGTGGGGGAAGTTAGACTCCCCACCTCACCAATATTTTCATAAACACCTTTCAGAACTTCAACCATTTTGAACGTAAACACGTTGTGTAACGTCCGCTACCCTTTTGTATACTGGCGGTTGGTGGTGGTGGTGGTGACGCTGACTTGATACGTCTTCGCTTTTGTCTACGACTACTTCCATTAGTGGTGTGCTAGTATTTTCCTAAATTGATTTAAAATCTTCTTCTTCTTTTTCATATTTTAATGGTGTTGTTGTTTGAAGATGATGATGATTGCATAATCATTTAATTTTTTTAGAATTTATCTATTGCTAATAAGACTTTTGGGGAAGTTTAATGTATTTAGAAAGTTGAAAACATTAGATCCAACAATTTGCATAAGGCTGTCCATTTCTTCAGTTGTAAATTGAAAATCCAGGGGATACTAAATGACGTACCTTCACTAACATCATCCGGCGACAGTGGACAATTGCCCATGATTTTTTGAAAGTCCTGGCCAGGGAAGGCAGTTGTTTTCGTAGCTTCCTCCCCTCTGAAACTAAAATGAATGGATTGACTTTTTTTTCTTTGAGGAAATTTTTATCACAATTATAGCACACTATTTATTTTTTTTCTTAGTCGGATTTGTATTTATCAAACAAATATTTTTTTTTTTCTTAATTGGATTCGTATTTATCAAATTGGATTAATTGATTCGTATTAAGAAATGCATAATAAATTACAAAATTTTTGCTTATAGCACACAAGCACACGTTCACACACACACACATACACAAACACACACGCACACGACGCTCAGACACAACATACGCACACGGCACACACGCACACACACGTTCAAACACACATACACATACAACACACAACGCGCACACACACATGCGCACACACACGCGCACACACACACATACGACGTATACACACGTGCCACACACATCGCAAGGTTTTGACTAGTAGCAATAAAATACGGTAAAAAAAAAAAATAAACTCAATAATATTTTTCTTAATAGCTCATTAAAAAAAAATACTGACACTCTTTTTTCCTACATATCTAGTCATCCATAAAAATAGCGATCAGGACTAGAATTAGATCTCCTTTTTCCTACAAATCTATCCGATTAATGTTTTTTTTCTTAATTGGATTCGTATTTATCAAACAAATGCATAATAAATTACAAATTTTTGCTTATAGTATTATTTATAAAACAGGTGCATAACACTCTCACACAAGACACACGCACACACGCCCAAACGTTGACACACACACACACAACACACGCACACACGTTCACACACACACACACACGCACACACATGCGCACAAACGCACACACACACATACGCACACACGCACA
>JAPEVW010000631.1:0-66456 GCA_027921565.1 Artemia sinica | reverse complement strand
TCTCACACCCCGTAAAGCTCTTAAAAGATACAAGAACTCTTATTTAACACAAAATTCGTTTTTAAAGGCACCAAGTAAAAGAAAAACCACGGAATCACCAACAGAGTCTCCGCAAAAACCCCGTAAAGCTCTTTAAAAGATACGAAACTACTTATTTAACACAAAAATTTCGTTTTTAAATGGCACCAATTAAAGAACAAACAGACAATCAGGCACCGAGTCTCCTCAACCCCGTAAAGCTCTTTTAAAAGATACAAGAACTACTTATTTAAGACAGAAATTTCGTTTTTAATGGGTATCGCGAAGTAAATGAATTTAACCACCACAGCGGAATCATGTAACAGTAGCTTTCTCTCACATGGTTACCGCCGTAAGCTGTTTTAATGGTATAAGAACCACTTATTGCTAACACAAAATGTTCGTATGTAATGGGCACAGTAAAAAGAAAAACCACTACGGAATCGGCAATCGAGTCTCTCACCACGTAAAGCTCTTTTAAAATTTCAGAACTACTTATTTACAATAAAAAAATTCGTTTTTAATTGAGCACTAAGTAAAGGAAAACCCACACGGAATCAGGCCAACCGAGTCCTCTCAACCTCACGTAAAGCTCTTTTAAAGGATAGCAAACACGATTATTTCAAAAAGAACGTTTCACTTTATTTATACCACACGGAATCAGCAACATTTACATCGTTTGTTAATGACACTGTGTATTATCACTCGTTTCTCAAAGTAAGAAAGAAAACCACACGGAATCAGGCA
Organism: Artemia sinica; assembly: GCA_027921565.1. Classification (NCBI taxonomy): domain Eukaryota; kingdom Metazoa; phylum Arthropoda; class Branchiopoda; order Anostraca; family Artemiidae; genus Artemia; species Artemia sinica. The sequence goes on along the minus strand of JAPEVW010000631.1, from coordinate 65,691 downwards.
ACCTGAGTCTCTCAAACCCCTTAAGCTCTTTTAAAGATACGAGAAACTACTTTATTTAACACAAAAATTTCGTTTTAATGGGCACCAAGTAAGAAAAACCACACGGAATCAGGCAACTTCGAGTTCTCTCAAACCCCGTAAAGCTCTTTTAAAAAAGTATATCAGAGAACTAACTTACTTAACCCGTAAAATTTCGTTTTTAATGGCAACCAAGTAAAGAAAAACACACACGGAATCAGGCAACCAGCGTTTCTAAAACCCCGTCAAGCTCTTTTAAAAGATACAAGAACTACTTAGTTTAACACAAAAATTTCATTTTTAATGGGCACCAAGTAAAAAAAAACCACACGATACTCAGGCAAACAGTGGTGGAGTCTCTCAAACCCCGTAAAGCTCTTTTTAAAAGATACAAGAACTACTTACGTTTAACACAAAAATTTCGTTTTTATGGGCACCAAGTAAAGAAAAACCCACGGAATCAGGCAACCGAGTCTCTTCAAACCCCTAAAGCTCTTTTAAAAGGTAAACAAGAACTACTTATTTAACAAACAAAAATTTCGTTTTTAATGGGCCGTAAGTAAGAAAAACACACGGATCAGGCTAACCGAGTCCCTCTCAAAACCCCGTAAAGCTCTTTTAAAAGATACAGAACTACTTATTTACCAAACAAAAATTTCGTTTTTAATGGGCGACCAAGTAAAGAAAAACCACACGGAATCAGGGCAACCGAGTCTCTCAAACCCCGTAAAGCTCTTTTAAAAGATACAACTAACTACTTAGTTTAACACAAAAAAAAATTCGTTTTTAATGAGCACTAAGTAAAGAAAGCCCTACACGGATCACCGCACCAGAGTCTCTCAACCCCTTAAAGCTCTTTTAAAAGATACAAGAACTTCTTATTTAACACAAAAATTTGTTTTTATGGGCAACCAAGTAAAGAGAAAAACCACACGGAATCAGGCAACCGAGTTCTCTCAAACCCCGTAAAGCTCGTTTAAAAGACAAGAACTACTTATTTAACACACAAATTTCGTTTTTAATGGCACCAAGTAAGAAACCACACGGAATCATGGCGAACCGAGTCTCTCAACCCCGGTAAAGCTCGTTTTAAAAGATACAAGAACTACTTATTTAACAAAAAAAAAAATCGTTTTAATGGGCACGCAAGTAAGAAAAACCACACGGAATCAGGCAACCGAGTCTCTCAAACCCGTAAGCTCTTTAAAAGATACGAAGAACTACTTATTTAACACAAAAATTTCGTTTTTTAATGGCACCAAGTAAAGAAAACCACACGGAATCAGGCAACCGAGTCTCTCAAACCCCGTAAAGCTCTTTTAAAAGATACAAGAACTACTTATTTAACAAAAAAATTTCGTTTTTAATGGCACTAAGTAAAAAAAACCACACGGAATCAGGCAACCGAGTCTCTCAAACCCCGTAAAGCTCTTTTAAAAGATACAAGAACAATACTTATTTAACAAAAAAAATTCGTTTTTACAAAATGAGCACCAAGTAAAGAAAAAACCACACGGAATCAGGCAACCGAGTCTCTCAAACCCCGTAAAGCTCTTTAAAAGATACAAGAACTACTTATTTAACACAAAAAATTCGTTTTTAATGGCACAAGTAAAGAAAAACCACACGGAATCAGGCAACCGAGTCTCTCAAAACCCCGTAAAGCTCTTTTAAAAGATACAAGAACTACTTATTTAACACAAACAAATTTCGTTTTTAATGGGCACCAAGTAAAGAAAAACCACACGGAATCAGGCAACCGAGTCTCTCAAAACCCGTTAAAGCTCTTTTAAAGATACAAGAACTACTTATTTAACAAAAAAAAAATCGTTTTAATGGCACCAAGTAAAGAAAAACCACACGGAATCAGGCAACCGAGTCTCTCAAACCCCGTAAAGCTCTTTAAAAGATACAAGAACTACTTATTTAACAAAAAATTCGTTTTTAATGGGCACTAAGTAAAGAAAAACCACACGGAATCAGGCAACCGAGTCTCTCAAACCCCGTAAAGCTCTTTTAAAAGATACAAGAACTACTTATTTAAACAAAAAAAATCGTTTTTTAATGGGCACCAAGTAAAGAAAAACCACACGGAATCAGGCAACCGAGTCTCTCAAACCCCGTAAAGCTCTTTTAAAAGATACAAGAACTACTTATTTAACAAAAAAAATTCGTTTTTTAATGAGCACTAAGTAAAGAAAAACCACACGGAATCAGGCAACCGAGTCTCTCAAACCCCGTAAAGCTCTTTTAAAAGATACAAGAACTACTTATTTAACACAAAAAATTCGTTTTTTAATGAGCACTAAGTAAAGAAAAACCACACGGAATCAGGCAACAGAGTCTCTCAAACCCCGTAAAGCTCTTTTAAAGATACAAGAAACTACTTATTTTAACAAAAAAAATCGTTTTTAATGAGCACTAAGTAAAGAAAAACCACACGGAATCAGGCAACCGAGTCTCTCAAACCCCGTAAAGCTCTTTTAAAAGATACAAGAACTACTTATTTAACACAAAAATTCGTTTTTAATGGGCACCAAGTAAAGAAAAACCACACGGAATCAGGCAACGAGTCTCTCAAACCCCGTAAAGCTCTTTTAAAAGATACAAGAACTACTTATTTAACACAAAAATTCGTTTTTAATGGGCACCAAGTAAAAGAAAAACCACACGGAATCAGGCAAAACCGAGTCTCTCTCAAACCCCGTAAAGCTCTTTTAAAAGATACAAGAACTACTTATTTAACAAAAAAAATCGTTTTTAATGAGCACTAAGTAAAAAAAAACCCACGGAATCAGGCAACAGTTTCAGGGACAGTTGACAACACTGTCCAAACGTACACTTTGTTTATTATCACCTCGTTTTTAATGAGCACTAAAGTAAAGAAAAACCACACGGAATCAGGCAACCGAGTCTCTCAAACCCCGTTTAAAGCTCTTTTAAAAGATACAAGAACTACTTATTTAACACAAAAAATTCGTTTTTAATGGCACCAAGTAAAGAAAAACCACACGGAATCAGGCAACCGAGTCTCTCAAACCCCGTAAAGCTCTTTAAAAGATACAAGAACTACTTATTTAACACAAAAATTTCGTTTTTAATGGGCACCAAGTAAAGAAAAACCACACGGAATCAGGCAACCGAGTCTCTCAAACCCCGTAAAGCTCTTTTAAAATATACAAGAACTACTTATTTAACAAAAAAATTTGTTTTTAATGGCACAAGTAAAGAAAAACCACACGGAATCAGGCAACCGAGTCTCTCAAACCCCGTAAAGCTCTTTTTTAAAACACAAAATTTAGTTTTTAATGGGCACCAAGCAAGAAAACTACTTATTTAACAACCAAATTTCGTTTTTAATGGGCACCAAGAAAGAAAAACCACACAGAATCAGGCAACCGAGTCTCTCAAAACCCCGTAAAGCTCTTTTAAAAGATACAAGAACTACTTATTTAACAAAAAAAATTCGTTTTTAATGGGCACCAAGTAAAGAAAAACCACACGGAATCAGGCAACCGAGTCTCTCAAACCCCGTAAAGCTCTTTTAAAAGATACAAGAACTACTTATTTAACAAAAAATTCGTTTTTAATGAGCACTAAGTAAAGAAAAACCACACGGAATCAGGCAACCGAGTCTCTCAAACCCCGTAAAGCTCTTTAAAAGATACAAGAACTACTTATTTAAACAAAAAAATTCGTTTTTAATGGGCACTAAGTAAAGAAAAAACCACACGGAATCAGGCAACCGAGTCTCTCAAACCCGTAAAGCTCTTTTAAAAGATACAAGAACTACTTATTTAACAAAAAAATTTCGTTTTTAATGAGCACCTAAGTAAAGAAAAACCACACGGAATCAGGCAACCGAGTCTCTCAAACCCCGTAAAAGCTCTTTTAAAAGATACAAGAACTACTTATTTAACAAAAAAATCGTTTTTAATGAGCACTAAGTAAAGAAAAACCACACGGAATCAGGCAACCGAGTCTCTCAAACCCCGTAAAGCTCTTTTAAAAGATACAAGAACTACTTATTTAACAAAAAAAAATCGTTTTTAATGAGCACTAAGTAAAGAAAAACCACACGGAATTAGGCAACCGAGTCTCTCAAACCCGTAAAGCTCTTTTAAAAGATACAAGAACTACTTATTTAACAAAAAAAATTTCGTTTTTAATGAGCACTAAGTAAAGAAAAACCACACACGGAATCAGGCAACGAGTCTCTCAAACCCCGTAAAGCTCTTTTAAAAGATACAAGAACTACTTATTTAACAAAAAAATTCGTTTTTAATGGCACCAAGTAAAGAAAAACCACACGGAATCAGGCAACAGAGTCTCTCAAACCCCGTAAAGCTCTTTTAAAAGATACAAGAACTACTTATTTAACACAAAAATTTCGTTTTTAATGGGCACCAAAGTAAAGAAAAACCACACGGAATCAGGCAACCGAGTCTCTCAAACCCCGTAAAGCTCTTTTAAAAGATACAAGAACTACTTATTTAACACAAAAATTTTCGTTTTTAATGGGCACCAAGTAAAGAAAAACCACACGGAATCAGGCAACGAGTCTCTCAAACCCCGTAAAGCTCTTTTAAAAGATACAAGAACTACTTATTTAACACAAAAATTTCGTTTTTAATGGGCACTAAGTAAAGAAAAACCACACGGAATCAGGCAACCGAATCTCTCAAACCCCGTAAAGCTCTTTTAAAAGATACAAGAACTACTTATTTAAAAAAAAATTTCGTTTTTAATGAGCACTAAGTAAAGAAAAACCACACGGAATCAGGCAACCGAGTCTCTCAAACCCCGTAAAGCTCTTTTAAAAGATACAAGAACTACTTATTTAACAAAAAAAAATTCGTTTTTTAATGAGCACTAAGTAAAGAAAAACCACACGGAATCAGGCAACCGAGTCTCTCAAACCCCGTAAAGCTCTTTTAAAAGATACAAGAACTACTTATTTAACAAAAAATTCGTTTTTAATGGGCACCAAGTAAAGAAAAAACCACACGGAATCAGGCAACGAGTCTCTCAAACCCCGTAAAGCTCTTTTAAAAGATACAAGAACTACTTATTTAAACAAAAAAAATTTCGTTTTTAATGAGCACCTAAGTAAAGAAAAACCACACGGAATCAGGCAACCGAGTCTCTCAAACCCCGTAAAGCTCTTTTAAAAGATACAAGAACTACTTATTTAACACAAAAATTTTGTTTTTAATGGGCACCAAGTAAAAAAAACACACGGAATCAGGCAACCGAGTCTCTCAAACCCCGTAAAGCTCTTTTAAAAGATACAAGAACTACTTATTTAACACAAAAATGTCGTTTTTAATGGGCACCAAGTAAAGAAAACCACACGGAATCAGGCAACCGAGTCTCTCAAACCCGTAAAGCTCTTTTAAAAGATACAAGAACTACTTATTTAACACAAAAATTTCGTTTTTAATGGCACAAGTAAGCACCAAGTAAAGAAAAAAAGATACACACACTTATTTATCACTTCGTTTTTAATGAGCACTAAGTAAAGAAAAACCACACGGAATCAGGCAACGAGTCTCTCAAACCCCGTAAAGCTCTTTTAAAAGATACAAAAACTACTTATTTAACACAAAAATTTCGTTTTTAATGGGCACCAAGTAAAGAAAAACCACACGGAATCAGGCAACCGAGTCTCTCAAACCCCGTAAAGCTCTTTTAAAAGATACAAGAACTACTTATTTAACAAAAAAATTTCGTTTTTAATGGGCACCAAGTAAAGAAAAACCACACGGAATCAGGCAACCGAGTCTCTCAACCCCGTAAAGCTCTTTTAAAAGATACAAGAACTACTTATTTAACAAAAAAATTCGTTTTTAATGGCACCAAGTAAAGAAAAACCACACGGAATCAGGCAACCGAGTCTCTCAAACCCCGTAAAACTCTTTTAAAAGATACAAGAACTACTTATTTAACACAAAAATTTCGTTTTTTAATGGGCACCAAGTAAAGAAAAACCACACGGAATCAGGCAACCGAGTCTCTCAAACCCCGTAAAGCTCTTTTAAAAGATACAAGAACTACTTATTTAACAAAAAAATCGTTTTTAATGAGCACTAAGTAAAGAAAAACCACACGGAATCAGGCAACCGAGTCTCTCAAACCCCGTAAAGCTCTTTTAAAAGATACAAGAACTACTTATTTAACAAAAAAAAATCGTTTTTAATGAGCACTAAGTAAAGAAAAACCACACGGAATCAGGCAACGAGTCTCTCAAACCCCGTAAAGCTCTTTTAAAAGATACAAGAACTACTTATTTAACAAAAAAAAAATTCGTTTTTAATGAGCACTAAGTAAAGAAAAACCACACGGAATCAGGCAACCGAGTCTCTCAACCCCGTAAAGCTCTTTTAAAAGATACAAGAACTACTTATTTAACACAAAAAAATTCGTTTTTAATGGGCACCAAGTAAAGAAAAACCACACGGAATCAGGCAACCGAGTCTCTCAAACCCCGTAAAGCTCTTTTAAAAGATACAAGAACTACGTATTTAACACAAAAATTTCGTTTTTAATGGGCACCAAGTAAAGAAAAACCACACGGAATCAGGCAACAGAGTCTCTCAAACCCCGTAAAGCTCTTTTAAAGATACAAGAACTACTTATTTAACAAAAAATTTCGTTTTTAATGGGCACCAAGTAAAGAAAAACCACACGGAATCAGGCAACCGAGTCTCTCAAACCCCGTAAAGCTCTTTTAAAAGATACAAGAACTACTTATTTAACAAAAAAAAATCGTTTTTAATGAGCACTAAGTAAAGAAAAACCACACGGAATCAGGCAACCGAGTCTCTCAAACCCCGTAAAGCTCTTTTAAAAGATACAAGAACTACTTATTTAACACAAAAAATTCGTTTTTAATGGCACTAAGTAGAAGAAAACCCCACGGAATCAGGCAACCAGAGTCTCTCAAACCCCGTAAAGCTCTTTTAAAAGATACAAGAACTACTTATTTAACAAAAAATTTCGTTTTTAATGGCACCTAAGTAAAAAAACCACACGGAATCAGGCAACCGAGTCTCTCAAACCCGTAAAGCTCTTTTAAAAGATACAAGAACTACTTATTTAACAAAAAATTCGTTTTTAATGAGCACTAAGTAAAAAAAACCACACGGAATCAGGCAACGAGTCTCTCAAACCCCGTAAAGCTCTTTTAAAAAAGTGTATTATTTAACACTTCATTTTTAATGAGCACTAAGTAAAGAAAAACCACACGGAATCAGGCAACTGAGTCTCTCAAACCCCTAAAGCTCTTTTTAAAAGATACAAAACTACTTATTTAACACAAAAATTTCGTTTTTAATGGGCACCAAGTAAAGAAAAACCACACGGAATCAGGCAACCGAGTCTCTCAAACCCCGTAAAGCTCTTTTAAAAGATACAAGAACTACTTATTTAACACAAAAATTTCGTTTTTAATGGGCACCAAGTAAAGAAAAACCACACGGAATCAGGCAACCGAGTCTCTCAAACCCCGTAAAGCTCTTTTAAAAGATACAAGAACTACTTATTTAACACAAAAATTCGTTTTTAATGGGCACTAAGTAAAGAAAAAACACACGGAATCAGGCAACCGAGTCTCTCAAACCCCGTAAAGCTCTTTTAAAAGATACAAGAACTACTTATTTAACAAAAAAAATTTCGTTTTTAATGGGCACCAAGTAAAGAAAAACCACACGGAATCAGGCAACCGAGTCTCTCAAACCCCGTAAAGCTCTTTTAAAAGATACAAGAACTACTTATTTAACAAAAAAAATTCATTTTTAATGAGCACTAAGTAAAGAAAAACCAACACGGAATCAGGCAACCGAGTCTCTCAAACCCCGTAAAGCTTTTTTAAAAGATACAAGAACTACTTATTTAACAAAAAAAAATTCGTTTTTAATGAGCACTAAGTAAAAAAAAAACACACACGGAATCTGGCAACCGAGTCTCTCAAACCCCGTAAAGCTCTTTAAAAGATACAAGAACTACTTATTTAACACAAAAAATTCGTTTTTAAAAGGCACAAGTAAAGAAAAACCACACGGAATCACGCAACAGAGTCTCTCAAACCCCGTAAAGCTCTTTTAAAAGATACGAGAACTACTTATTTAACACAAAAATTTCGTTTTTAATGGGCACCAAGTAAAGAAAAACCACACGAAATCAGGCAACCGAGTCTCTCAAACCCCGTAAAGCTCTTTTTAAAAGATACAAGAACTACTTATTTAAGACAAAAATTTCGTTTTTAATGGGCACCAAGTAAAGAAAAACCACACGGAATCAGGCAACGAGTCTCTCAAACCCGTAAAGCTCTTTTAAAAGATATAAGAAACTACTTATTTAACACAAAAATTTCGTTTTTAATGGGCACCAAGTAAAGAAAAACCACACGGAATCAGGCAATCGAGTCTCTCAAACCCCGTAAAGCTCTTTTAAAAGATACAAGAACTACTTATTTAACAAAAAAAAAAAAAATTTTTTTTAATGAGCACTAAGTAAAGAAAAACCACACGGAATCAGGCAACAGAGTCTCTCAAACCCCGTAAAGCTCTTTTAAAAGATAGAAGAACTACTTATTTAACAAAAAAATTCGTTTTTAATGAGCACTAAGTAAAAAAAAACCACACGGAATCAGGCAACAGTTTAAAACACTGTTTAAAAAACGAACACTTGTGTATTATCACTTCGTTTTTAATGAGCACTAAGTAAAGAAAAACCACACGGAATCAGGCAACTGAGTCTCTCAAACCCCTTAAAGCTCTTTTAAAAGATACGAAAACTACTTATTTAACACAAAAATTTCGTTTTTAATGGGCACCAAGTAAAGAAAAAAACCACACGGAATCAGGCAACCGAGTCTCTCAAACCCCGTAAAGCTCTTTTAAAAGATACAAGAACTACTTATTTAACACAAAAATTTCGTTTTTAATGGGCACCAAGTAAAGAAAAACCACACGGAATCAGGCAACCGAGTCTCTCAAACCCCGTAAAGCTCTTTTAAAAGATACAAGAACTACTTATTTAACACAAAAATTTCGTTTTTAATGGGCACCAAGTAAAGAAAAACCACACACGGAATCAGGCAACCGAGTCTCTCAAACCCCGTAAAGCTCTTTTAAAAGATACAAGAACTACTTATTTAACACAAAAATTCGTTTTTAATGGGCACCAAGTAAAGAAAAACCACACGGAATCAGGCAACGAGTCTCTCAAACCCCCGTAAAGCTCTTTTAAAAGATACAAGAACTACTTATTTAACAAAAAAAATTTCGTTTTTAATGGGCACCAAGTAAAGAAAAACCACACGGAATCAGGCAACAGAGTCTCTCAAACCCGTAAAGCTCTTTTAAAAGATACAAGAACTACTTATTTAACACACAAAAATTCGTTTTTAATGGGCACTAAGTAAAGAAAAACCACACGGAATCAGGCAACGAGTCTCTCAAACCCCGTAAAGCTCTTTTAAAAGATACAAGAACTACTTATTTAACAAAAAAAAATCGTTTTTAATGGGCACTAAGTAAAGAAAAAACCACACGGAATCAGGCAACCGAGTCTCTCAAACCCCGTAAAGCTCTTTTAAAAGATACAAGAACTACTTATTTAACACAAAAATTCGTTTTTAATGGCACTAAGTAAAGAAAAAACCACACGGAATCAGGCAACCGAGTCTCTCAAACCCCGTAAAGCTCTTTTAAAAGATACAAGAACTACTTTTTTAACACAAAAATGTCGTTTTTAATGGGCACCAAGTAAAGAAAACCACACGGAATCAGGCAACCGAGTCTCTCTCAAACCCCGTAAAGCTCTTTTAAAAGATACAAGAACTACTTATTTAACAAAAAAATTCGTTTTTAATGGCACTAAGTAAGAAAAACCACACGGAATCAGGCAACTGAGTCTCTCAAACCCCTTAAAGCTCTTTTAAAAGATACAAAACTACTTATTTAACAAAAAAATTTCGTTTTTAATGGAGCACCAAGTAAAGAAAAAACCACACGGAATCAGGCAATCGAGTCTCTCAAACCCCGTAAAGCTCTTTTTAAAAGATACAAGAACTACTTATTTAACACAAAAAATTTCGTTTTTAATGGGCACCAAGTAAAGAAAAACCACACGGAATCAGGCAACCGAGTCTCTCAAACCCCGTAAAGCTCTTTTAAAAGATACAAGAACTACTTATTTAACAACAAAAAATTCGTTTTTAATGGGCACCAAGAAAAAGAAAAACCACACGGAATCAGGCAACCGAGTCTCTCAAACCCCGTAAAGCTCTTTTAAAAAGATACAAGAACTACTTATTTAACAAAAAAAATTTCGTTTTTAATGGGCACCAAGTAAAGAAAAACCACACGGAATCAGGCAACCGAGTCTCTCAAACCCCGTAAACTCTTTTAAAAGATACAAGAACTACTTATTTAACAACAAAAAATTTCGTTTTTAATGGGCACCAAGTAAAGAAAAAACCACACGGAATCAGGCAACCGAGTCTCTCAAACCCCGTAAAGCTCTTTTAAAAGATACGAGAACTACTTATTTAACAAAAAAATCGTTTTTAATGAGCACTAAGTAAAGAAAAACCACACGGAATCAGGCAACCGAGTCTCTCAAACCCCGTAAAAGCTCTTTTAAAAGATACAAGAACTACTTATTTAACAAAAAAATTCGTTTTTAATGGGCACCAAGTAAAGAAAAAACCACACGGAATCAGGCAACCGAGTCTCTCAAACCCCGTAAAGCTCTTTTAAAAAGATACAAGAACTACTTATTTAACACAAAAATTCGTTTTTAATGGGCACCAAGTAAAGAAAAACCACACGGAATCAGGCAACCGAGTCTCTCAAACCCGTAAAGCTCTTTTAAAAGATACAAGAAACTACTTATTTAACACAAAAAAATTCGTTTTTAATGGGCACCAAGTAAAGAAAAACCACACGGAATCAGGCAACCGAGTCTCTCAAACCCGTAAAGCTCTTTTAAAAGATACAAGAACTACTTATTTAACAAAAAAATCGTTTTTTAATGAGCACCAAGTAAAGAAAAACCACACGGAATCAGGGCAACCGAGTCTCTCAAACCCCGTAAAGCTCTTTTAAAAGATACAAGAACTACTTATTTAACAAAAAAAATTCGTTTTTTAATGGGCACCAAGTAAAGAAAAACCACACGGAATCAGGCAACCGAGTCTCTCAAACCCGTAAAGCTCTTTTAAAAGATACAAGAACTACTTATTTAACAAAAAAATTTCGTTTTTAATGGCACCAAGTAAAGAAAAACCACACGGAATCAGGCAACCAGAGTCTCTCAAACCCCGTAAAGCTCTTTTAAAAGATACAAGAACTACTTATTTAACAAAAAAAATTCGTTTTTAATGAGCACTAAGTAAAAAAAAAACCACACGGAATCAGGCAACAGTTGACAACACTGTCCAAACGTCACTTGTGTATTATTCACTTCGTTTTTAATTAAGTAAAGAAAAACCACACGGAATCAGGCAACTGAGTCTCTCAAACCCCTAAAGCTCTTTTAAAAGATACGAAAACTACTTATTTAACAAAAAATTTCGTTTTTAATGGGCACCAAGTAAAGAAAAAACCACACGGAATCAGGCAACCGAGTCTCTCAAACCCCGTAAAGCTCTTTTAAAAGATACAAGAACTACTTATTTAACACAAAAATTTCGTTTTTAATGGGCACCAAGTAAAGAAAAACCACACGGAATCAGGCAACCGAGTCTCTCAAACCCCGTAAAGCTCTTTTAAAAGATACAGAACTACTTATTTAACAAAAAAAAATTCGTTTTTAATGAGCACTAAGTAAAGAAAAAACACACGGAATCAGGCAACCGAGTCTCTCAAACCCCGTAAAGCTCTTTTAAAAGATACAAGAACTACTTATTTAACACAAAAATTTCGTTTTTAATGGGCACCAAGTAAAGAAAACCACACACGGAATCAGGCAACCGAGTCTCTCAACCCGTAAAGCTCTTTTAAAAGATACAAGAACTACTTATTTAACAAAAAAAATTCGTTTTTAATGAGCACTAAGTAAAGAAAAACCAAACGGAATCAGGCAACCGAGTCTCTCAAACCCCGTAAAGCTCTTTTAAAAGATACAAGAACTACTTATTTAACAAAAAAAAATTCGTTTTTAATGAGCACTAAGTAAAAAAAAAACACACGGAATCAGGCAACCGAGTCTCTCAAACCCCGTAAAGCTCTTTTAAAAGATACAAGAACTACTTATTTAACAAAAAAAATTCGTTTTTAATGGGCACTAAGTAAAGAAAAACCACACGGAATCAGGCAACCGAGTCTCTCAAACCCCGTAAAGCTCTTTTAAAAGATACAAGAACTACTTATTTAACACAAAAATTTCGTTTTTAATGGGCACCAAGTAAAGAAAAACCACACGGAATCAGGCAACCGAGTCTCTCAAACCCCGTAAAGCTCTTTTAAAAGATACAAGAACTACTTATTTAACACAAAAATTTCGTTTTTAATGGGCACCAAGTAAAGAAAAAACACACGGAATCAGGCAACCGAGTCTCTCAAAACCCCGTAAAGCTCTTTTAAAAGATACAAGAACTACTTATTTAACACAAAAATTTCGTTTTTAATGGGCACCACTAAGTAAAAAAAACCACACGGAATCAGGCAAACCGAGTCTCTCAAACCCCGTAAAGCTCTTTTAAAAGATACAAGAACTACTTATTTAACAAAAAAATTTCGTTTTTAATGGGCACCAAGTAAAGAAAAACCACACGGAATCAGGCAACGAGTCTCTCAAACCCCGTAAAGCTCTTTTAAAAGATACAAGAACTACTTATTTAACAAAAAAATTTCGTTTTTAATGAGCACTAAGTAAAAAAAAACCACACGGAATCAGGCAACAGTCTTCAAACGTAAACTCTTTTCCAAACGATCACAAAACTACTTATTTCACTTCGTTTTTATGAGCACTAAGTAAAGAAAAACCACACGGAATCAGGCAACTGAGTCTCTCAAACCCCTTAAAGCTCTTTTAAAAGATACGAAAACTACTTATTTACACAAAAAAATTTCGTTTTTAATGGGCACCAAGTAAAGAAAAACCACACGGAATCAGGCAACCGAGTCTCTCAAACCCCGTAAAGCTCTTTTAAAAGATACAAGAACTACTTATTTAACACAAAAATTTCGTTTTTAATGGGCACCAAGTAAAGAAAAACCACACGGAATCAGGCAACCGAGTCTCTCAAACCCCGTAAAGCTCTTTTAAAAGATACAAGAACTACTTATTTAACACAAAAATTTCGTTTTTAATGGGCACCAAGTAAAGAAAAACCACACGGAATCAGGCAACCGAGTCTCTCAAAACCCCGTAAAGCTCTTTTAAAAGATACAAGAACTACTTATTTAACACAAAAATTTCGTTTTTAATGGGCACCAAGTAAAGAAAAACCACACGGATCAGGCAACCGAGTCTCTCAAACCCCGTAAAGCTCTTTTAAAAGATACAAGAACTACTTATTTAACAAAAAATTTCGTTTTTAATGGGCACTAAGTAAAGAAAAACCACACGGAATCAGGCAACCGAGTCTCTCAAACCCCGTAAAGCTCTTTTAAAAGATACAAGAACTACTTATTTAACACAAAAAATTCGTTTTTATGGGCACCAAGTAAAGAAAAAACCACACGGAATCAGGCAACCGAGTCTCTCAAACCCCGTAAAGCTCTTTTAAAAGATACAAGAACTACTTATTTAACAAAAAATTTCGTTTTTAATGGCACTAAGTAAAGAAAAACCACACGGAATCAGGCAACCGAGTCTCTCAAACCCCGTAAAGCTCTTTTAAAAGATACAAGAACTACTTATTTAACAAAAAAATTTCGTTTTTAATGGGCACTAAGTAAAGAAAAAACCACACGGAATCAGGCAACCGAGTCTCTCAAACCCCGTAAAGCTCTTTTAAAAGATACAAGAACTACTTATTTACAAAAAAAAATTTCGTTTTTAATGGGCACCAAGTAAAGAAAAACCACACGGAATCAGGCAACCGAGTCTCTCAAACCCCGTAAAGCTCTTTTAAAAGATACAAGAACTACTTATTTAACAAAAAAATTTCGTTTTTAATGAGCACTAAGTAAAAAAAAACACACGGAATCAGGCAACCGAGTCTCTCAAACCCCGTAAAGCTCTTTTAAAAGATACAAGAACTACTTATTTAACACAAAAAATTTCGTTTTTAATGGCACCAAGTAAAGAAAAACCACACGGAATCAGGCAACCGAGTCTCTCAAACCCCGTAAAGCTCTTTTAAAAGATACAAGAACTACTTATTTAACACAAAAATTTCGTTTTTAATGGGCACCAAGTAAAGAAAAACCACACGGAATCAGGCAACCGAGTCTCTCAAACCCCGTAAAGCTCTTTTAAAAAGATACAAGAACTACTTATTTAACAAAAAATTTCGTTTTTAATGGGCACAAGTAAAGAAAAACCACACGGAATCAGGCAACCGAGTCTCTCAAAACCCCGTAAAGCTCTTTTAAAAGATACAAGAACTACTTATTTAACAACAAAAATTTCGTTTTTAATGGGCACCAAGTAAAGAAAAACCACACGGAATCAGGCAACCGAGTCTCTCAAACCCCGTAAAGCTCTTTTAAAAGATACAAGAACTACTTATTTAACAAAAAAATTCGTTTTTAATGGCACTAAGTAAAGAAAAACCACACGGAATCAGGCAACCGAGTCTCTCAAACCCCGTAAAGCTCTTTTAAAAGATACAAGAACTACTTATTTAACAAAAAAAATTCGTTTTTAATGGCACTAAGTAAAGAAAAACCACACGGAATCAGGCAACGAGTCTCTCAAACCCCGTAAAGCTCTTTTAAAAGATACAAGAACTACTTATTTAACAAAATTTCGTTTTTTAATGGGCACCAAGTAAAGAAAAACCACACGGAATCAGGCAACGAGTCTCTCAAACCCCGTAAAGCTCTTTTAAAAGATACAAGAACTACTTATTTAACAAAAATTCGTTTTTAATGGGCACCAAGTAAAGAAAAACCACACGGAATCAGGCAACCGAGTCTCTCAAACCCCGTAAAGCTCTTTTAAAAGATACAAGAACTACTTATTTAACAAAAAATTTCGTTTTTAATGGGCACCAAGTAAAGAAAAACCACACGGAATCAGGCAACCGAGTCTCTCAAACCCCGTAAAGCTCTTTTAAAAGATACAAGAACTACTTATTTAACACAAAAATTTCGTTTTTAATGGGCACCAAGTAAAGAAAAACCACACGGAATCAGGCAACCGAGTCTCTCAAACCCCGTAAAGCTCTTTTAAAAGATACAAGAACTACTTATTTAACAAAAAATTTCGTTTTTAATGGGCACTAAGTAAAGAAAAACCACACGGAATCAGGCAACACCGAGTCTCTCAAACCCCGTAAAGCTCTTTTAAAAGATACAAGAACTACTTATTTAACACAAAAAATTTCGTTTTTAATGAGCACTAAGTAAAGAAAAACCACACGGAATCAGGCAACCGAGTCTCTCAAACCCCGTAAAGCTCTTTTAAAAGATACAAGAACTACTTATTTAACACAAAAATTTCGTTTTTTAATGGGCACCAAGTAAAGAAAAACCACACGGAATCAGGCAACCGAGTCTCTCAAACCCCGTAAAGCTCTTTTAAAAGATACAAGAACTACTTATTTAACAAAAAAAAATCGTTTTTAATGAGCACTAAGTAAAGAAAAACCACGGAATCAGGCAACCGAGTCTCTCAAACCCCGTAAAGCTCTTTTAAAAGATACAAGAACTACTTATTTAACAAAAAAATTTCGTTTTTAATGAGCACTAAGTAAAAAAAACCACACGGAATCAGGCAACGAGTCTCTCAAACCCCGTAAAGCTCTTTTAAAAGATACAAGAACTACTTATTTAACACAAAAAATTCGTTTTTAATGGGCACCAAGTAAAGAAAAACCACACGGAATCAGGCAACAGAGTCTCTCAAACCCCGTAAAGCTCTTTAAAAGATACAAGAACTACTTATTTAACACAAAAATTTCGTTTTTAATGGGCACCAAGTAAAGAAAAACCACACGGAATCAGGCAACGAGTCTCTCAACCCCGTAAAGCTCTTTTAAAAGATACAAGAACTACTTATTTAACACAAAAAAATTTCGTTTTTAATGGGCACCAAGTAAAGAAAAACCACACGGAATCAGGCAACCGAGTCTCTCAAACCCCGTAAAGCTCTTTTAAAAGATACAAGAACTACTTATTTAACACAAAAATTTCGTTTTTAATGGGCACCAAGTAAAGAAAAACCACACGGAATCAGGCAACCGAGTCTCTCAAACCCCGTAAAGCTCTTTTAAAAGATACAAGAACTACTTATTTAACAAAAAAATTTCGTTTTTAATGAGCACCTAAGTAAAGAAAAACCACACGGAATCAGGCAACCGAGTCTCTCAAACCCCGTAAAGCTCTTTTAAAAGATACAAAGAACTACTTATTTAACAAAAAAAAATTCGTTTTTAATGAGCACTAAGTAAAAAAAAACCACACGGAATCAGGCAACAGTCTCAAAAAACTTTTAAAAGTCCAAAACACTTTATTATAACACAAAACTTCGTTTTTAATGGCAAGTAAAGAAAAACCACACGGAATCAGGCAACTGAGTCTCTCAAACCCCGTAAAGCTCTTTTAAAAGATACAAAACTACTTATTTAACAAAAAAATTTCGTTTTTAATGGCACCAAGTAAAGAAAAACCACACGGAATCAGGCAACCGAGTCTCTCAAACCCCGTAAAGCTCTTTTAAAAGATACAAGAACTACTTATTTAACAAAAATTTCGTTTTTAATGGGCACCAAGTAAAGAAAAACCACACGGAATCAGGCAACCGAGTCTCTCAAACCCCGTAAAGCTCTTTTAAAAGATACAAGAACTACTTATTTAACACAAAAATTTCGTTTTTAATGGGCACCAAGTAAAGAAAAACCACACGGAATCAGGCAACGAGTCTCTCAAACCCCGTAAAGCTCTTTTAAAAGATACAAGAACTACTTATTTAACACAAAAATTTCGTTTTTAATGGGCACCAAGTAAAGAAAAACCACACGGAATCAGGCAACCGAGTCTCTCAAACCCCGTAAAGCTCTTTTAAAGCTCTTTTAAAAGATACAAGAACTACTTATTTAAACCCGTAAAAAACAAACTTTTTCGTTTTTAATGGGCACCAAGTAAAGAAAAACCACACGGAATCAGGCAACCGAGTCTCTCAAACCCCGTAAAGCTCTTTTAAAAGATACAAGAACTACTTATTTAACACAAAAATTTCGTTTTTAATGAGCACCAAGTAAAGAAAAACCACACGGAATCAGGCAACCGAGTCTCTCAAACCCCGTAAAGCTCTTTTAAAAGATACAAGAACTACTTATTTAACAAAAAAATTTCGTTTTTAATGGGCACCAAGTAAAGAAAAACCACACGGAATCAGGCAACCGAGTCTCTCAAACCCCGTAAAGCTCTTTTAAAAAGATACAAGAACTACTTATTTAACACAAAAAAATTCGTTTTTAATGAGCACTAAGTAAAAAGAAAAACCACACGGAATCAGGCAACCGAGTCTCTCAAACCCCGTAAAGCTCTTTTAAAAGATACAAGAACTACTTATTTAACACAAAAAATTCGTTTTTAATGGGCACCAAGTAAAGAAAAACCACACGGAATCAGGCAACCGAGTCTCTCAAACCCCGTAAAGCTCTTTTAAAAGATACAAGAACTACTTATTTAACAAAAAAATTTCGTTTTTAATGGCACCAAGTAAGAAAAACCACACGGAATCAGGCAACCGAGTCTCTCAAACCCGTAAAGCTCTTTTAAAAGATACAAGAACTACTTATTTAACAAAAAAAAATTCGTTTTTAATGAGCACTAAGTAAAAAAACCACACGGAATCAGGCAACCGAGTCTCTCAAACCCGTAAAGCTCTTTTAAAAGATACAAGAACTACTTATTTAACAAACAAAAATTTCGTTTTTAATGGGCACCAAGTAAAGAAAAAACCACACGGAATCAGGCAACCGAGTCTCTCAAACCCCGTAAAGCTCTTTTAAAAGATACAAGAACTACTTATTTAACAAAAAAAATTCGTTTTTAATGAGCACTAAGTAAAGAAAAACCACACGGAATCAGGCAACCGAGTCTCTCAAACCCCGTAAAGCTCTTTTAAAAGATACAAGAACTACTTATTTAACACAAAAAATTCGTTTTTAATGGGCACCAAGTAAAGAAAAACCACACGGAATCAGGCAACAGAGTCTCTCAAACCCCGTAAAGCTCTTTTAAAAGATACAAGAACTACTTATTTAACACAAAAATTTCGTTTTTAATGGGCACCAAAGTAAAGAAAAACCACACGGAATCAGGCAACCGAGTCTCTCAAACCCCGTAAAGCTCTTTTAAAAGATACACAAGAACTACTTATTTAACAAAAAAAATTTCGTTTTTAATGAGCACTAAGTAAAGAAAAACCACACGGAATTAGGCAACCGAGTCTCTCAAACCCCGTAAAGCTCTTTTAAAAGATACAAAAACTACTTATTTAACAAAAAATTTCGTTTTTAATGGGCACCAAGTAAAGAAAAACCACACGGAATCAGGCAACCGAGTCTCTCAAACCCCGTAAAGCTCTTTTAAAGATACAAGAACTACTTATTTAAACAAAAAAAATTCGTTTTTAATGAGCACTAAGTAAAGAAAAACCACACGGAATCAGGCAACCGAGTCTCTCAAACCCCGTAAAGCTCTTTTAAAAGATACAAGAACTACTTATTTAACAAAAAAATTCGTTTTTTAATGAGCACTAAGTAAAGAAAAACCACACGGAATCAGGCAACCGAGTCTCTCAAACCCCGTAAAGCTCTTTTAAAAGATACAAGAACTACTTATTTAACACAAAAAATTCGTTTTTAATGGCACCAAGTAAAGAAAAACCACACGGAATCAGGCAACCGAGTCTCTCAAACCCCGTAAAGCTCTTTAAAAGATACAAGAACTACTTATTTAACAAAAAATTTCGTTTTTAATGGGCACCAAGTAAAGAAAAACCAACGGAATCAGGCAACGAGTCTCTCAAACCCGTAAAGCTCTTTTAAAAGATAGAAGAACTACTTATTTAACAAAAAAATTCGTTTTTAATGAGCACTAAGTAAAAAAAAACACACGGAATCAGGCAACAGTTCTCAACACTGTCCAAACGTCAAGAACTTGTTATTATCAAAAAACTTCGTTTTTAATGAGCACCAAGTAAAGAAAAACCACACGGAATCAGGCAACTGAGTCTCTCAAACCCCCTAAAGCTCTTTTAAAAGATACGAAAACTACTTATTTAACACAAAAATTTCGTTTTTAATGGGCACCAAGTAAAGAAAAACCACACGGAATCAGGCAACCGAGTCTCTCAAACCCCGTAAAGCTCTTTTAAAAGATACAAGAACTACTTATTTAACACAAAAATTTCGTTTTTAATGGGCACCAAGTAAAGAAAAACCACACGGAATCAGGCAACAGAGTCTCTCAAACCCCGTAAAGCTCTTTTAAAAGATACAAGAACTACTTATTTAACAAAAAAAATTCGTTTTTAATGAGCACTAAGTAAAGAAAAACCACACGGAATCAGGCAACCGAGTCTCTCAAACCCCGTAAAGCTCTTTTAAAAGATACAAGAACTACTTATTTAACACAAAAACATTTCGTTTTTAATGGGCACCAAGTAAAGAAAAAACCACACGGAATCAGGCAACCGAGTCTCTCAAACCCCGTAAAGCTCTTTTAAAAGATACAAGAACTACTTATTTAACAAAAAATATTCGTTTTAATGAGCACTAAGTAAAGAAAAACCACACGGAATCAGGCAACCGAGTCTCTCAAACCCCGTAAAGCTCTTTTAAAAGATACAAGAACTACTTATTTAACAAAAAAAATTCGTTTTTAATGAGCACTAAGTAAAGAAAAACCAAACGGAATCAGGCAACCGAGTCTCTCAAACCCCGTAAAGCTCTTTTAAAAGATACAAGAACTACTTATTTAACAAAAAAAAAATTCGTTTTTAATGAGCACTAAGTAAAAAAAAACACACGGAATCAGGCAACCGAGTCTCTCAAACCCCGTAAAGCTCTTTTAAAAGATACAAGAACTACTTATTTAACACAAAATTTCGTTTTTAATGGGCACCAAGTAAAGAAAACCACACGGAATCAGGCAACGAGTCTCTCAAACCCCGTAAAGCTCTTTTAAAAGATACAAGAACTACTTATTTAACACAAAAATTTCGTTTTTATTGGGCACCAAGTAAAGAAAAAACCACACGAAATCAGGCAACCGAGTCTCTCAAACCCCGTAAAGCTCTTTTAAAAGATACAAGAACTACTTATTTAAAACAAAAAATTTCGTTTTTAATGGCACCAAGTAAAGAAAAACCACACGGAATCAGGCAAACAGAGTCTCTCAAACCCCGTAAAGCTCTTTTAAAAGATACAAGAACTACTTATTTAACAAAAAAAAATTTCGTTTTTAATGAGCACCAAGTAAAGAAAAACCACACGGAATCAGGCAACGAGTCTCTCAAACCCCGTAAAGCTCTTTTAAAAGATACAAGAACTACTTATTTAACAAAAAAAAATTCGTTTTTAATGAGCACTAAGTAAAGAAAAACCACACGGAATCAGGCAACCGAGTCTCTCAAACCCCGTAAAGCTCTTTTAAAAGATAGAAGAACTACTTATTTAACAAAAAAAAAATTCGTTTTTAATGAGCACTAAGTAAAAAAAACCACACGGAATCAGGCAACAGTTGACAACACTGTCCAAACGTCACTTGTATATTTATCACTTCGTTTTTAATGAGCACTAAGTAAAGAAAAACCACACGGAATCAGGCAACTGAGTCTCTCAAAACCCCTTAAAGCTCTTTTAAAAGATACAAAACTACTTATTTAACACAAAAAATTTCGTTTTTAATGGGCACAAGTAAAGAAAAACCACACGGAATCAGGCAACCGAGTCTCTCAAACCCCGTAAAGCTCTTTTAAAAGATACAAGAACTACTTATTTAACACAAAAATTTCGTTTTTAATGGGCACCAAGTAAAGAAAAACCACACGGAATCAGGCAACCGAGTCTCTCAAAACCCGTAAAGCTCTTTTAAAAGATACAAGAACTACTTATTTAACACAAAAAATTTCGTTTTTAATGGCACCAAGTAAAGAAAACCACACTGAATCAGGCAATCGAGTCTCTCAAACCCCGTAAAGCTCTTTTAAAAGATACAAAAACTACTTATTTAACACAAAAATTTCGTTTTTAATGGGCACCAAGTAAAGAAAAACCACACGGAATCAGGCAACCGAGTCTCTCAAACCCCGTAAAGCTCTTTAAAAGATACAAGAACTACTTATTTAACAAAAAAATTTCGTTTTTAATGGCACTAAGTAAGAAAAAACCACACGGAATCAGGCAACCGAGTCTCTCAAACCCCGTAAAGCTCTTTTAAAAGATACAAGAACTACTTATTTAACAAAAAAATTCGTTTTTAATGAGCACTAAGTAAAGAAAAACCACACGGAATCAGGCAACCGAGTCTCTCAAACCCCGTAAAGCTCTTTTAAAAGATACAAGAACTACTTATTTAACACAAAAATTTCGTTTTTAATGGGCACCAAGTAAAGAAAAACCACACGGAATCAGGCAACCGAGTCTCTCAAACCCCGTAAAGCTCTTTTAAAAGATACAAAACTACTTATTTAACACAAAAAATTTCGTTTTTAATGAGCACTAAGTAAAGAAAAACCACACGGAATCAGGCAACTGAGTCTCTCAAACCCCGTAAAGCTCTTTTAAAAGATACGAAAACTACTTATTTAACACAAAAATTTCGTTTTTAATGGGCACCAAGTAAAGAAAAACCACACGGAATCAGGCAACCGAGTCTCTCAAACCCCGTAAAGCTCTTTTAAAAGATACAAGAACTACTTATTTAACACAAAAATTTCGTTTTTAATGGGCACCAAGTAAAGAAAAACCACACGGAATCAGGCAACCGAGTCTCTCAAACCCCGTAAAGCTCTTTTAAAAGATACAAGAACTACTTATTTAACAAAAAAAATTCGTTTTTAATGAGCACTAAGTAAAGAAAAACCACACGGAATCAGGCAACCGAGTCTCTCAAACCCCGTAAAGCTCTTTTAAAAGATACAAGAACTACTTATTTAACACAAAAAAATTCGTTTTTAATGGGCACCAAGTAAAGAAAAACCACACGGAATCAGGCAACCGAGTCTCTCAAACCCCGTAAAGCTCTTTTAAAAGATACAAGAACTACTTATTTAACAAAAAAAATTCGTTTTTAATGAGCACTAAGTAAAGAAAAACCACACGGAATCAGGCAACCGAGTCTCTCAAACCCCGTAAAGCTCTTTTAAAAGATACAAGAACTACTTATTTAACAAAAAAAATTTCGTTTTTAATGAGCACTAAGTAAAAAAAAAAACCACACGGAATCAGGCAACCGAGTCTCTCAAACCCCGTAAAGCTCTTTTAAAAGATACAAGAACTACTTATTTAACAAAAAAAAAATTCGTTTTTAATGAGCACTAAGTAAAAAAAAACCACACGGAATCAGGCAACCGAGTCTCTCAAACCCCGTAAAGCTCTTTTTAAAAGATACAAGAACTACTTATTTAACACAAAAAATTTCGTTTTTAATGGGCACCAAGTAAAGAAAAACCACACGGAATCAGGCAACAGAGTCTCTCAAACCCCGTAAAGCTCTTTTAAAAGATACAAGAACTACTTATTTAACACAAAAATTTCGTTTTTAATGGGCACAAGTAAAAAAAACCACACGGAATCAGGCAACCGAGTCTCTCAAACCCCGTAAAGCTCTTTTAAAAGATACAAGAACTACTTATTTAACACAAAAATTGCGTTTTTAATGGGCACCAAGTAAAGAAAAACCACACGGAATCAGGCAACAGAGTCTCTCAAACCCGTAAAGCTCTTTTAAAAGATACAAGAACTACTTATTTAAACACAAAAATTTCGTTTTTAATGAGCACCAAGTAAGAAAAACCACACACGAATCAGGCAACTGAGTCTCTCAAACCCCGTAAAGCTCTTTTAAAAGATACAAGAACTACTTATTTAAAAAAAAATTCGTTTTTAATGAGCACTAAGTAAAGAAAAACCACACGGAATCAGGCAACAGAGTCTCTCAAAACCCCGTAAAGCTCTTTTAAAAGATAGAGAACTACTTATTTAACAAAAAAAAATTCGTTTTTAATGAGCACTAAGTAAAAAAAAAACCACACGGAATCAGGCAACAGTTGACAACACTGTCCAAACGTCACTTGTATATTATCAAATTTCGTTTTTAATGAGCACTAAGTAAAGAAAAACCACACGGAATCAGGCAACTGAGTCTCTCAAACCCCTTAAAGCTCTTTTAAAAGATACGAAAACTACTTATTTAACACAAAAATTTCGTTTTTAATGGGCACCAAGTAAAGAAAAACCACACGGAATCAGGCAATCGAGTCTCTCAAACCCCGTAAAGCTCTTTTAAAAGATACAAGAACTACTTATTTAACACAAAAATTTCGTTTTTAATGGGCACCAAGTAAAGAAAAACCACACGGAATCAGGCAACCGAGTCTCTCAAACCCGTAAAGCTCTTTTAAAAGATACAAAAACTACTTATTTAACACAAAAATTTCGTTTTTAATGGCACCAAGTAAAGAAAAACCACACGGAATCAGGCAACCGAGTCTCTCAAACCCCGTAAAGCTCTTTTAAAAGATACAAGAACTACTTATTTAACACAAAAATTTCGTTTTTAATGGGCACCAAGTAAAGAAAAACCACACGGAATCAGGCAACCGAGTCTCTCAAACCCCGTAAAGCTCTTTTAAAAGATACAAGAACTACTTATTTAACACAAAAATTTCGTTTTTAATGGGCACCAAGTAAAGAAAAACCACACGGAATCAGGCAACGAGTCTCTCAAACCCCGTAAAGCTCTTTTAAAAGATACAAGAACTACTTATTTAAAAAAAAAAATTCGTTTTTAATGAGCACTAAGTAAAGAAAAACCACACGGAATCAGGCAACCGAGTCTCTCAAACCCCGTAAAGCTCTTTTAAAAGATACAAGAACTACTTATTTAACACAAAAAAAAATTTCGTTTTTAATGGGCACCAAGTAAAGAAAAACCACACGGAATCAGGCAACCGAGTCTCTCAAAACCCGTAAAGCTCTTTTAAAAGATACAAGAACTACTTATTTAACACAAAAAATTTCGTTTTTAATGAGCACCAAGTAAAGAAAAACCACACGGAATCAGGCAACAGAGTCTCTCAAACCCCGTAAAGCTCTTTTTAAAAGATACAAGAACTACTTATTTAACAAAAAATTTCGTTTTTAATGAGCACCAAGTAAAGAAAAACCACACGGAATCAGGCAACCGAGTCTCTCAAACCCCGTAAAGCTCTTTTAAAAGATACAAGAACTACTTATTTAACACAAAAAATTTCGTTTTTAATGGGCACCAAGTAAAGAAAAACCACACGGAATCAGGCAACCGAGTCTCTCAAACCCCGTAAAGCTCTTTTAAAAGATACAAGAACTACTTATTTAACACAAAAATTTCGTTTTTAATGGGCACCAAGTAAAGAAAAACCACACGGAATCAGGCAACCGAGTCTCTCAAACCCCGTAAAGTCTTTTAAAAGATACAAAAACTACTTATTTAACACAAAAATTTCGTTTTTAATGGGCACCAAGTAAAGAAAAACCACACGGAATCAGGCAACCGAGTCTCTCAAACCCCGTAAAGCTCTTTAAAAGATACAAGAACTACTTATTTAAACACAAAAATTTCGTTTTTAATGGGCACCAAGTAAAGAAAAACCACACGGAATCAGGCAACCGAGTCTCTCAAACCCCGTAAAGCTCTTTTAAAAGATACAAGAACTACTTATTTAACACAAAAAATTCGTTTTTAATGGCACCTAAGTAAAAGAAAAACACACGGAATCAGGCAACCGAGTCTCTCAAACCCCGTAAAGCTCTTTTAAAAGATACAAGAACTACTTATTTAACAAAAAAAATTCGTTTTTAATGAGCACTAAGTAAAGAAAAACCACACGGAATCAGGCAACGAGTCTCTCAAACCCCGTAAAGCTCTTTTAAAAGATACAAGAACTACTTATTTAACAAAAAAAATTCGTTTTTAATGAGCACTAAGTAAGAAAAACCACAACGGAATCAGGCAACCGATTCTCTCAAACCCCGTAAAGCTCTTTTAAAAGATACAAGAACTACTTATTTAACAACAAAAAATTCGTTTTTAATGAGCACTAAGTAAAAGAAAAACCACACGGAATCAGGCAACCGAGTCTCTCAAACCCCGTAAAGCTCTTTTAAAAGATACAAGAACTACTTATTTAACACAAAATTTCGTTTTTAATGGGCACCAAGTAAAGAAAAACCACACGGAATCAGGCAACAGAGTCTCTCAAACCCGTAAAGCTCTTTTAAAAGATACAAGAACTACTTATTTAACAAAAAATTTCGTTTTTAATGGGCACCAAGTAAAGAAAAACCACACGGAATCAGGCAACCGAGTCTCTCAAACCCCGTAAAGCTCTTTTAAAAGATACAAGAACTACTTATTTAAGACAAAAATTTCGTTTTTAATGGGCACCAAGTAAAGAAAAACCACACGGAATCAGGCAACAGAGTCTCTCAAAACCCGTAAAGCTCTTTTAAAAGACAAGAACTACTTATTTAACAAAAAATTTCGTTTTTAATGAGCACCAAGTAAAGAAAAACCCACACGGAATCAGGCAACCGAGTCTCTCAAACCCCGTAAAGCTCTTTTAAAAGATACAAGAACTACTTATTTAACAAAAAAAATTCGTTTTTAATGAGCACTAAGTAAAGAAAAACCACACGGAATCAGGCAACAGAGTCTCTCAAACCCCGTAAAGCTCTTTAAAAGATAGAAGAACTACTTATTTAACAAAAAAAAATTCGTTTTTAATGAGCACTAAGTAAAAAAAACCACACGGAATCAGGCAACAGTTGACAAACTGTAAACGTCACTTGTAATTATCACTTCGTTTTTAATGAGCACTAAGTAAAGAAAAACCACACGGAATCAGGCAACTGAGTCTCTCAAACCCTTAAAGCTCTTTTAAAAGATACAAAAACTACTTATTTAACACAAAAATTTCGTTTTTAATGGGCACCAAGTAAAGAAAAACCACACGGAATCAGGCAATCGAGTCTCTCAAACCCCGTAAAGCTCTTTTAAAAGATACAAGAACTACTTATTTAACACAAAAATTTCGTTTTTAATGGGCACCAAGTAAAAGAAAAACCACACGGAATCAGGCAACCGAGTCTCTCAAACCCGTAAAGCTCTTTTAAAAGATACAAGAACTACTTATTTAACACAAAAAATTTCGTTTTTAATGGGCACCAAGTAAAGAAAAACCACACGGAATCAGGCAATCGAGTCTCTCAAACCCCGTAAAGCTCTTTTAAAAGATACAAAAACTACTTATTTAACACAAAAATTTCGTTTTTAATGGGCACCAAGTAAAGAAAAACCACACGGAATCAGGCAATCGAGTCTCTCAAACCCCGTAAAGCTCTTTTAAAAGATACAAGAACTACTTATTTAACACAAAAATTTCGTTTTTAATGGGCACCAAGTAAAGAAAAACCACACACGGAATCAGGCAACAGAGTCTCTCAAACCCCGTAAAGCTCTTTTAAAAGATACAAGAACTACTTATTTAACAAAAAAATTTCGTTTTTAATGGCACTAAGTAAAGAAAAACCACACGGAATCAGGCAACCGAGTCTCTCAAACCCCGTAAAGCTCTTTTAAAAGATACAAGAACTACTTATTTAACACAAAAATTTCGTTTTTAATGGGCACCAAGTAAAGAAAAACCACACGGAATCAGGCAATCGAGTCTCTCAAACCCCGTAAAGCTCTTTTAAAAGATACAAGAACTACTTATTTAACACAAAAAATTTCGTTTTTAATGGGCACCAAGTAAAGAAAAACCACACGGAATCAGGCAACAGAGTCTCTCAAAACCCCGTAAAGCTCTTTTAAAAGATACAAGAACTACTTATTTAACAAAAAAATTTCGTTTTTAATGAGCACTAAGTAAAGAAAAACCACACGGAATCAGGCAACCGAGTCTCTCAAACCCCTTAAAGCTCTTTTAAAAGATACAAGAACTACTTATTTAACACAAAAATTTCGTTTTTAATGGGCACCAAGTAAAGTAAAAAAACCACACGGAATCAGGCAACCGAGTCTCTCAAACCCCGTAAAGCTCTTTTAAAAGATACAAAAACTACTTATTTAACACAAAAATTTCGTTTTTAATGAGCACTAAGTAAAGAAAAACCACACGGAATCAGGCAACTGAGTCTCTCAAACCCCTTAAAGCTCTTTTAAAAGATACAAGAACTACTTATTTAACACAAAAATTTCGTTTTTAATGGGCACCAAGTAAAGAAAAACCACACGGAATCAGGCAACCGAGTCTCTCAAACCCCGTAAAGCTCTTTTAAAAGATACAAGAACTACTTATTTAACACAAAAAAAAATTTCGTTTTTAATGGGCACCAAGTAAAGAAAAACCACACGGAATCAGGCAACCGAGTCTCTCAAACCCCGTAAAGCTCTTTTAAAAGATACAAGAACTACTTATTTAACAAAAAAAATTCGTTTTTAATGAGCACTAAGTAAAGAAAAACCACACGGAATCAGGCAACCGAGTCTCTCAACCCCGTAAAGCTCTTTTAAAAGATACAAGAACTACTTATTTAACACAAAAAATTTCGTTTTTAATGGGCACCAAGTAAAGAAAAAAACACACGGAATCAGGCAACCGAGTCTCTCAAACCCCGTAAAGCTCTTTTAAAAGATACAAGAACTACTTATTTAACAAAAAAATTCGTTTTAATGAGCACTAAGTAAAGAAAAACCACACGGAATCAGGCAACCGAGTCTCTCAAACCCCGTAAAGCTCTTTTAAAAGATACAAGAACTACTTATTTAACAAAAAAATTCGTTTTTAATGAGCACTAAGTAAAGAAAAACCAAACGGAATCAGGCAACCGAGTCTCTCAAACCCCGTAAAGCTCTTTTAAAAGATACAAGAACTACTTATTTAACAAAAAAAAATTCGTTTTTAATGAGCACTAAGTAAAAAAAAACCACACGGAATCAGGTGACCGAGTCTCTCAAACCCCGTAAAGCTCTTTTAAAAGATACAAGAACTACTTATTTAACACAAAATTTCGTTTTTAATGGGCACCAAGTAAAGAAAACCACACGGAATCAGGCAACAGAGTCTCTCAAACCCCGTAAAGCTCTTTTAAAAGATACAAGAACTACTTATTTAACACAAAATTTCGTTTTTAATGGGCACCAAGTAAAGAAAAACCCACACGGAATCAGGCAACCGAGTCTCTCAAACCCCGTAAAGCTCTTTTTAAAAGATACAAGAACTACTTATTTAACAAAAAAAAAATTTCGTTTTTAATGGGCACCAAGTAAAGAAAAACCACACGGAATCAGGCAACAGAGTCTCTCAAAAACCCGTAAAGCTCTTTTAAAAGATACAAGAACTACTTATTTAACACAAAAATTCGTTTTTAATGAGCACCAAGTAAAGAAAACCACACGGAATCAGGCAACTGAGTCTCTCAAACCCCGTAAAGCTCTTTAAAAAAGATACAAGAACTACTTATTTAACAAAAAAAAATTCGTTTTTAATGAGCACTAAGTAAAGAAAAACCACACGGAATCAGGCAACAGAGTCTCTCAAACCCCGTAAAGCTCTTTTAAAAGATAGAAGAACTACTTATTTAACAAAAAAAATTCGTTTTTAATGAGCACTAAGTAAAAAAAACCACACGGAATCAGGCAACAGTTGACAAACACTGTCCAAACGTCACTTGTATATTATCACTTCGTTTTTAATGAGCACTAAGTAAAGAAAAACCACACGGAATCAGGCAACTGAGTCTCTCAAACCCCTTAAAGCTCTTTTAAAAGATACGAAAACTACTTATTTAACACAAAAATTCGTTTTTAATGGGCACCAAGTAAAGAAAAACCCACGGAATCAGGCAATCGAGTCTCTCAAACCCCGTAAAGCTCTTTTAAAAGATACAAGAACTACTTATTTAACACAAAAATTTCGTTTTTAATGGGCACCAAGTAAAGAAAAACCACACGGAATCAGGCAACCGAGTCTCTCAAACCCCGTAAAGCTCTTTTAAAAGATACAAAAGAACTACTTATTTAACACAAAAATTTCGTTTTTAATGGGCACCAAGTAAAAAAAAACCACACACGGAATCAGGCAACCGAGTCTCTCAAACCCCGTAAAGCTCTTTTAAAAGATACAAAAACTACTTATTTAACACAAAAAATTTCGTTTTTAATGGGCACCAAGTAAAGAAAAACCACACGGAATCAGGCAATCGAGTCTCTCAAACCCCGTAAAGCTCTTTTAAAAGATACAAGAACTACTTATTTAACACAAAAATTTCGTTTTTAATGGGCACCAAGTAAAGAAAAACCACACGGAATCAGGCAACAGAGTCTCTCAAACCCCGTAAAGCTCTTTCAAAAGATACAAGAACTACTTATTTAACAAAAAAATTCGTTTTTAATGAGCACTAAGTAAAGAAAAACCACACGGAATCAGGCAACCGAGTATCTCTCAAACCCCGTAAAGCTCTTTTAAAAGATACAAGAACTACTTATTTAACACAAAAATTTCGTTTTTAATGGGCACCAAGTAAAGAAAAACCACACGGAATCAGGCAATCGAGTCTCTCAAACCCCGTAAAGCTCTTTTAAAAGATACAAAAACTACTTATTTAACAAAAAAATTTCGTTTTTAATGAGCACTAAGTAAAGAAAAACCACACGGAATCAGGCAACTGAGTCTCTCAAACCCCGTAAAGCTCTTTTAAAAGATACAAAACTACTTATTTAACACAAAAATTTCGTTTTTAATGGGCACCAAGTAAAGAAAAACCACACGGAATCAGACAACCGAGTCTCTCAAACCCCGTAAAGCTCTTTTAAAAGATACAAGAACTACTTATTTAACAAAAAAATTTCGTTTTTAATGGGCACCAAGTAAAGAAAAACCACATGGAATCAGGCAACCGAGTCTCTCAAACCCCGTAAAGCTCTTTTAAAAGATACAAGAACTACTTATTTAACAAAAAAAAAATTCGTTTTTAATGAGCACTAAGTAAAGAAAAACCACACGGAATCAGGCAACCGAGTCTCTCAAACCCCGTAAAGCTGTTTTAAAAGATACAAGAACTACTTATTTAACAAAAAATTCGTTTTTAATGGGCACCAAGTAAAGAAAAACCACACGGAATCAGGCAACAGAGTCTCTCAAACCCCGTAAAGCTCTTTTAAAAGATACGAGAACTACTTATTTAACACAAAAATTTCGTTTTTAATGGGCACCAAGTAAAGAAAAACCACACGGAATCAGGCAACCGAGTCTCTCAAACCCCGTAAAGCTCTTTTAAAAGATACAAGAACTACTTATTTAAAGACAAAAATTTCGTTTTTAATGGGCACCAAGTAAAGAAAAACCACACGGAATCAGGCAACAGAGTCTCTCAAACCCCGTAAAGCTCTTTTAAAAGATATAAGAACTACTTATTTAACACAAAAATTTCGTTTTTAATGGGCACCAAGTAAAGAAAAACCACACGGAATCAGGCAAACCGAGTCTCTCAAACCCCGTAAAGCTCTTTTAAAAGATACAAGAACTACTTATTTAACAAAAAAAAAATCGTTTTTAATGAGCACTAAGTAAAGAAAAACCACACGGAATCAGGCAACAGAGTCTCTCAAACCCCGTAAAGCTCTTTTAAAAGATACGAAAACTACTTATTTAACACAAAAATTTCGTTTTTAATGGCACCAAGTAAAGAAAAACCACACGGAATCAGGCAACCGAGTCTCTCAAACCCCGTAAAGCTCTTTTAAAAGATACAAGAACTACTTATTTAACAAAAAATTCGTTTTTAATGAGCACTAAGTAAAAAAAAACACACGGAATCAGGCAACAGTTGACAACACTGTCCAAACGTCACTTGTATATTATCACTTCGTTTTTTAATGAGCACTAAGTAAAGAAAAACCACACGGAATCAGGCAACTGAGTCTCTCAAACCCCTTAAAGCTCTTTTAAAAGATACGAAAACTACTTATTTAACACAAAAATTTCGCTTTTAATGGGCACCAAGTAAAGAAAAACCACACGGAATCAGGCAACCGAGTCTCTCAAACCCCGTAAAGCTCTTTTAAAAGATACAAGAACTACTTATTTAACAAAAAAATTTCGTTTTTAATGAGCACTAAGTAAAGAAAAACCACACGGAATCAGGCAACTGAGTCTCTCAAACCCCTTAAAGCTCTTTTAAAAGATACAAAACTACTTATTTAACACAAAAATTTCGTTTTTAATGGGCACCAAGTAAAGAAAAACCACACGGAATCAGGCAACCGAGTCTCTCAAACCCCGTAAAGCTCTTTTAAAAGATACAAGAACTACTTATTTAACAAAAAATTTCGTTTTTAATGGGCACCAAGTAAAGAAAAACCACACGGAATCAGGCAACCGAGTCTCTCAAACCCCGTAAAGCTCTTTTAAAAGATACAAGAACTACTTATTTAACAAAAAAAAATCGTTTTTAATGAGCACTAAGTAAACTAAAAAACACACGGAATCAGGCAACCGAGTCTCTCAAACCCCGTAAAGCTCTTTTAAAAGATACAAGAACTACTTATTTAACAAAAAAAAATTCATTTTTAATGAGCACTAAGTAAAGAAAAACCAAACGGAATAGGCAACCGATTCTCTCAAACCCCGTAAAGCTCTTTTAAAAGATACAAGAACTACTTATTTAACAAAAAAAATTTTTTTAATGAGCACTAAGTAAAAAAAAACCACACGGAATCAGGTGACCGAGTCTCTCAAACCCCGTAAAGCTCTTTTAAAAGATACAAGAACTACTTATTTAACACAAAAAATTCGTTTTTAATGGGCAACAAGTAAAGAAAAACCACACGGAATCAGGCAACAGAGTCTCTCAAACCCCGTAAAGCTCTTTTAAAAGATACAAGAACTACTTATTTAACACAAAAATTTCGTTTTTAATGGGCACCAAGTAAAGAAAAAACCAACGAATCAGGCAACCGAGTCTCTCAAACCCCGTAAAGCTCTTTTAAAAGATACAAGAACTACTTATTTAAGACAAAAATTTCGTTTTTAATGGGCACCAAGTAAAGAAAAACCACACGGAATCAGGCAACAGAGTCTCTCAACCCCGTAAAGCTCTTTTAAAAAGATACAAGAACTACTTATTTAACACAAAAATTTCGTTTTTTAATGGCATCAAGTAAAGAAAAACCACACGGAATCAGGCAACAGAGTCTCTCAAACCCCGTAAAGCTCTTTTAAAAGATAGAAGAAACTACTTATTTAAAAAAAAAATTCGTTTTTAATGAGCACTAAGTAAAAAAAACCACACAGAATCAGGCAACAGTTGACAACACTGTCCAAACGTCACTTGTATATTATCACTTCGTTTTTAATGAGCACTAAGTAAAGAAAAACCACACGGAATCAGGCAACTGAGTCTCCCAAACCCCTTAAAGCTCTTTTAAAAGATACGAAAACTACTTATTTAACACAAAAATTTCGTTTTTAATGGGCACCAAGTAAAGAAAAACCCACGGAATCAGGCAATCGAGTCTCTCAAACCCCGTAAAGCTCTTTTAAAAGATACAAGAACTACTTATTTAACACAAAATTTCGTTTTTAATGGGCACCAAGTAAAGAAAAACCACACGGAATCAGGCAACAGAGTCTCTCAAACCCCGTAAAGCTCTTTTAAAAGATACAAGAACTACTTATTTAACAAAAAAATTTCGTTTTTAATGGGCACCAAGTAAAGAAAAACCACACGGAATCAGGCAACCGAGTCTCTCAAACCCCGTAAAGCTCTTTTAAAAAATACAAGAACTACTTATTTAACACAAAAATTTCGTTTTTAATGGGCACCAAGTAAAGAAAAACCACACAGAATCAGGCAACCGAGTCTCTCAAACCCCGTAAAGCTCTTTTAAAAGATACAAGAACTACTTATTTAACAAAAAAATTTCGTTTTTAATGGGCACCAAGTAAAGAAAAACCACACGGAATCAGGCAACCGAGTCTCTCAAACCCCGTAAAGCTCTTTTAAAAGATACAAGAACTACTTATTTAACACAAAAATTTCGTTTTTAATGGGCACCAAGTAAAAAAAAACCACACGGAATCAGGCAACCGAGTCTCTCAAACCCCGTAAAGCTCTTTTAAAAGATACAAGAACTACTTATTTAACAAAAAAAATTCGTTTTTAATGAGTACTAAGTAAAGAAAAACCACACGGAATCAGGCAACCGAGTCTCTCAAACCCCGTAAAGCTCTTTTAAAAGATACAAGAACTACTTATTTAACAAAAAAAATTCGTTTTTTAATGGCACTAAGTAAAGAAAAACCACACGGAATTAGGCAACCGAGTCTCTCAAACCCCGTAAAGCTCTTTTAAAAGATACAAGAACTACTTATTAACAAAAAAAATTCGTTTTTAATGAGCACTAAGTAAAGAAAAACCACACGGAATCAGGCAACCGAGTCTCTCAAACCCCGTAAAGCTCTTTTAAAAGATACAAGAACTACTTATTTAACACAAAAAATTTCGTTTTTAATGGGCACCAAGTAAGAAAAACCACACGGAATCAGGCAACAGAGTCTCTCAAACCCCGTAAAGCTCTTTTAAAAGATACAAGAACTACTTATTTAACACAAAAATTTCGTTTTTAATGGGCACCAAATAAAGAAAAACCACACGGAATCAGGCAACCGAGTCTCTCAAATCCCGTAAAGCTCTTTTAAAAGATACAAGAACTACTTATTTAACGAAAAAAATTTCGTTTTTAATGAGCACTAAGTAAAGAAAAACCACACGGAATCAGGCAACCGAGTCTCTCAAACCCCGTAAAGCTCTTTTAAAAGATACAAAAAACTACTTATTTAACAAAAAAATTTCGTTTTTAATGGGCACCAAGTAAAGAAAAACCACACGGAATCAGGCAACCGAGTCTCTCAAACCCCGTAAAGCTCTTTTAAAAGATACAAGAACTACTTATTTAACAAAAAAAATTCGTTTTTAATGAGGCACCAAGTAAAGAAAAACCACACGGAATCAGGCAACCGAGTCTCTCAAACCCCGTAAAGCTCTTTTAAAAGATACAAGAACTACTTATTTAACACAAAAAATTTCGTTTTTAATGGGCACTAAGTAAAGAAAAACCACACGGAATCAGGCAACCGAGTCTCTCAAACCCCGTAAAGCTCTTTTAAAAGATACAAGAACTACTTATTTACACACAAAAATTTCGTTTTTAATGGGCACCAAGTAAAAAAAAACCACACGGAATCAGGCAAACCGAGTCTCTCAAACCCCGTAAAGCTCTTTTAAAAGATACAAGAACTACTTATTTAACAAAAAAATTTCGTTTTTAATGGGCACACTAAAGTAAACCACACGGAAAAAAAACAAAGGCAACGGAGAATCAGGCAACAGAGTCTCTCAAACCCCGTAAAGCTCTTTTAAAAGAAAGTACTACTTATTTACACAAAATAAATTCGTTTTTAATGAGCACTAAGTAAAAAAAACACACGGAATCAGGCAACAGTCTCTCAAAAAAAGCTCTTTTAAAAGATAAAGAACTATGGCATTATCACTTCGTTTTTAATGAGCACCAAGTAAAGAAAAACCACACGGAATCAGGCAACTGAGTCTCTCAAACCCGTAAAGCTCTTTTAAAAGATACAAAAACTACTTATTTAACAAAAAATTTCGTTTTTAATGGGCACCAAGTAAAAAAACCACACGGAATCAGGCATCGAGTCTCTCAAACCCCGTAAAACTCTTTTTAAAAGATACAAGAACTACTTATTTAACACAAAAATTTCGTTTTTAATGGGCACCAAGTAAAGAAAAACCACACGGAATCAGGCAACAGAGTCTCTCAAACCCCGTAAAGCTCTTTTAAAAGATACAAGAACTACTTATTTAACAAAAAAATTCGTTTTTAATGAGCACTAAGTAAAGAAAAACCACACGGAATCAGGCAACCGAGTCTCTCAAACCCCGTAAAGCTCTTTTAAAAGATACAAGAACTACTTATTTAACACAAAAATTTCGTTTTTAATGGCACCAAGTAAAGAAAACCACACGGAATCAGGCAACAGTTCGAGTCTCTCAAAAAGTAAAGCTCTTTTAAAAAAGAAAAACCACACAAAAAAATCATGAGCACTAAGTAAAGAAAAACCGAGTCTCTCAAACCCCGTAAAGCTCTTTTAAAAGATACAAGAACTACTTATTTAAACAAAAAAAATTCGTTTTTAATGAGCACAAGTAAAGAAAAACCACACGGAATCAGGCAACCGAGTCTCTCAAACCCCGTAAAGCTCTTTTAAAAGATACAAGAACTACTTATTTAACAAAAAAAATTCGTTTTTAATGAGCACTAAGTAAAGAAAAAACCACACGGAATCAGGCAACCGAGTCTCTCAAACCCCGTAAAGCTCTTTTAAAAGATACAAGAACTACTTATTTAACAAAAAAATTCGTTTTTAATGAGCACTAAGTAAAGAAAAACCACAACGGAATCAGGCAACGAGTCTCTCAAACCCCGTAAAGCTCTTTTAAAAGATACAAGAACTACTTATTTAACACAAAATTTCGTTTTTAATGGCACCAAGTAAAGAAAAACCACACGGAATCAGGCACCGAGTCTCTCAAACCCGTAAAGCTCTTTTTAAAAGATACAAGAACTACTTATTTAACACAAAAATTTTCGTTTTTAATGGGCACCAAGTAAAGAAAAACCACACGAAATCAGGCAACCGAGTCTCTCAAACCCGTAAAGCTCTTTTAAAAGATACAAGAACTACTTATTTAACAAAAAAATTTCGTTTTTAATGGGCACCAAGTAAAGAAAAACACACGGAATCAGGCAACAGAGTCTCTCAAACCCGTAAAGCTCTTTTAAAAGATACAAGAACTACTTATTTAACACAAAAATTTCGTTTTTAATGAGCACCAAGTAAGAAAAACCACACGGAATCAGGCAACCGAGTCTCTCAAACCCCGTAAAGCTCTTTTAAAAGATACAAGAACTACTTATTTAACAAAAAAAAATTCGTTTTTAATGAGCACCTAAGTAAAGAAAAACCACACGGAATCAGGCAACAGAGTCTCTCAAACCCCGTAAAGCTCTTTTAAAAGATACAAGAACTACTTATTTAACAAAAAAAATTCGTTTTTAATGAGCACTAAGTAAAAAAAAACCACACGGAATCAGGCAACAGTTGACAACACTGTCCAAACGTCACTTGTATATTATCACTACTTCGTTTTTAATGAGCACTAAGTAAAGAAAAACCACACGGAATCAGGCAACTGAGTCTCTCAAACCCCTTAAAGCTCTTTTAAAAGATACAAAACTACTTATTTAACACAAAAATTTCGTTTTTAATGGGCACCAAGTAAAAAAAAAACCACACGGAATCAGGCAATCGAGTCTCTCAAACCCCGTAAAGCTCTTTTAAAAGATACAAGAACTACTTATTTAACACAAAAATTTCGTTTTTAATGGGCACAAGTAAAGAAAAACCACACGGAATCAGGCAACAGAGTCTCTCAAACCCCGTAAAGCTCTTTTAAAAGATACAAGAACTACTTATTTAACAAAAAAATTTCGTTTTTAATGGGCACCAAGTAAAGAAAAACCACACGGAATCAGGCAACCGAGTCTCTCAAACCCCGTAAAGCTCTTTTAAAAGATACAAAAACTACTTATTTAACACAAAAATTTCGTTTTTAATGGGCACCAAGTAAAGAAAAACCACACGGAATCAGGCAACCGAGTCTCTCAAACCCCGTAAAGCTCTTTTAAAAGATACAAGAACTACTTATTTAACACAAAAATTTCGTTTTTAATGGGGGCACCAAGTAAAGAAAAACCACACGGAATCAGGCAACGAGTCTCTCAAACCCCGTAAAGCTCTTTTAAAAAGATACAAGAACTACTTATTTAACACAAAAAATTTCGTTTTAATGGGCACCAAGTAAAAAAAACCACACGGAATCAGGCAACCGAGTCTCTCAAACCCCGTAAAGCTCTTTTAAAAGATACAAGAACTACTTATTTACAAAAAAAAATTCGTTTTTAATGGGCACCAAGTAAAGAAAAACCACACGGAATCAGGCAACCGAGTCTCTCAAACCCCGTAAAGCTCTTTTAAAAGATACAAGAACTACTTATTTAACACAAAAATTTCGTTTTTTAATGGCACTACCAAGTAAAGAAAAAACCACACGGAATCAGGCAACCGAGTCTCTCAAACCCCGTAAAGCTCTTTTAAAAGATACAAGAACTACTTATTTAAAAAAAAAATTCGTTCGTTTTTAATGAGCACCAAGTAAAGAAAAAACCACACGGAATCAGGCAACGAGTCTCTCAAACCCCGTAAAGCTCTTTTAAAAGATACAAGAACTACTTATTTAACAAAAAAAATTCGTTTTTAATGGGCACCAAGTAAAGAAAAACCACACGGAATCAGGCAACCGAGTCTCTCAAACCCCGTAAAGCTCTTTTAAAAGATACAAGAACTACTTATTTAACAAAAAAAATTCGTTTTTAATGAGCACTAAGTAAAGAAAAACCACACGGAATCAGGCAACCGAGTCTCTCAAACCCCGTAAAGCTCTTTTAAAAGATACAAGAACTACTTATTTAACACAAAAAAAATTCGTTTTTAATGGGCACCAAGTAAAGAAAAACCACACGGAATCAGGCAACCGAGTCTCTCAAAACCCGTAAAGCTCTTTTAAAAGATACAAGAACTACTTATTTAACACAAAAAAAAATTTCGTTTTTAATGGGCACCAAGTAAAGAAAAACCACACGGAATCAGGCAACCGAGTCTCTCAAACCCCGTAAAGCTCTTTTAAAAGATACAAGAACTACTTATTTAACAAAAAAAAAATTTTTTTTAATGAGCACTAAGTAAAGAAAAACCACACGGAATCAGGCAACCGAGTCTCTCAAACCCCGTAAAGCTCTTTTAAAAGATACAAGAACTACTTATTTAACAAAAAAATTTCGTTTTTAATGGGCACCAAGTAAAAGAAAACCACACACGGAATCAGGCAACCGAGTCTCTCAAACCCCGTAAAGCTCTTTTAAAAGATACAAGAACTACTTATTTAACAAAAAAA
Organism: Artemia sinica; assembly: GCA_027921565.1. Lineage (NCBI taxonomy): Eukaryota > Metazoa > Arthropoda > Branchiopoda > Anostraca > Artemiidae > Artemia > Artemia sinica. Next base: position 27,176 of record JAPEVW010000631.1, on the reverse strand, counting down.
TTCGTTTTTAATGGGCACTAAGTAAAGAAAAACCACACGGAATCAGGCAACCGAGTCTCTCAAACCCCGTAAAGCTCTTTTAAAAGATACAAGAACTACTTATTTAACAAAAAAATTTCGTTTTTAATGGGCACCAAGTAAAGAAAAAACCACACAGGAATCAGGCAACCGAGTCTCTCAAACCCCGTAAAGCTCTTTTTAAAAGATACAAGAACTACTTATTTAACAAAAAAAATTCGTTTTTAATGAGCACCAAGTAAAGAAAAACCACACGGAATCAGGCAACCGAGTCTCTCAAACCCCGTAAAGCTCTTTTAAAAGATACAAGAACTACTTATTTAACACAAAAATTTCGTTTTTAATGGCACCAAGTAAAGAAAAACCACACGGAATCAGGCAACAGAGTCTCTCAAACCCCGTAAAGCTCTTTTAAAAGATACAAGAACTACTTATTTAACAAAAAATTTCGTTTTTAATGAGCACTAAGTAAAGAAAAACCACACGGAATCAGGCAACCGAGTCTCTCAAACCCGTAAAGCTCTTTTAAAAGATACAAGAAACTACTTATAAGTTAACACAAAAATTTCGTTTTTAAAAACAGATACAAGGCACTAAGTAAAGAAAACCCAAGTAAAAAACCACGGAATCAGGCAACAGAGTCTCTCAAACCCCGTAAAGCTCTTTTAAAAGATACAAGAACTACTTATTTAACACAAAAATTTCGTTTTTAATGGGGCACCAAGTAAAGAAAAACCACACGGAATCAGGCAACCGAGTCTCTCAAACCCCGTAAAGCTCTTTTAAAAGATACAAGAACTACTTATTTAACAAAAAAAATTTCGTTTTTAATGAGCACTAAGTAAAGAAAAACCACACGGAATCAGGCAACCGAGTCTCTCAAACCCCGTAAAGCTCTTTTAAAAGATACAAGAACTACTTATTTAACAAAAAAATTCGTTTTTAATGGGCACCTAAGTAAAGAAAAACCACACGGAATCAGGCAACGAGTCTCTCAAACCCCGTAAAGCTCTTTTAAAGATACAAGAACTACTTATTTAACACAAAAAATTCGTTTTTAATGGGCACCAAGTAAAGAAAAAACCACACGGAATCAGGCAACCGAGTCTCTCAAACCCCGTAAAGCTCTTTTAAAAGATACAAGAACTACTTATTTAACAAAAAAAATTCGTTTTTAATGGGCACTAAGTAAAGAAAAACCACACGGAATCAGGCAACCGAGTCTCTCAAACCCCGTAAAGCTCTTTTAAAAGATACAAGAACTACTTATTTAAAAAAAATTTCGTTTTTTTTTTAATGAGCACTAAGTAAAGAAAAACCACACGGAATCAGGCAACCGAGTCTCTCAAACCCCGTAAAGCTCTTTTAAAAGATACAAGAACTACTTATTTAACAAAAAAATTCGTTTTTAATGGGCACCAAGTAAAAAAAAACCACACGGAATCAGGCAACCGAGTCTCTCAAACCCCGTAAAGCTCTTTTAAAAGATACAAGAACTACTTATTTAACACAAAAATTTCGTTTTTAATGGGCACCAAGTAAAGAAAAACCACACGGAATCAGGCAACAGAGTCTCTCAAACCCCGTAGCTCTTTTAAAAGATACAAGAACTACTTATTTAACAAAAAAAAAATTTCAAAAACTACTTTTTAATCGGGCACCAAGTAAAGAAAAACCACACGGAATCAGGCAACGAGTCTCTCAAACCCCGTAAAGCTCTTTTAAAAGATACAAGAACTACTTATTTAACAAAAAAATTTCGTTTTTAATGGCACCAAGTAAAGAAAAACCACACGGAATCAGGCAACCGAGTCTCTCAACCCCGTAAAGCTCTTTTAAAAGATACAAGAACTACTTATTTAACACAAAAAAATTTCGTTTTTAATGGGCACCAAGTAAAGAAAAACCACACGGAATCAGGCAACCGAGTCTCTCAAACCCCGTAAAGCTCTTTTAAAAGATACAAGAACTACTTATTTAACAAAAAAATTCGTTTTTAATGAGCACTAAGTAAAGAAAAACCACACGGAATCAGGCAACCGAGTCTCTCAAACCCCGTAAAGCTCTTTTAAAAGATACAAGAACTACTTATTTAACAAAAAAAATTTCGTTTTTAATGGCACTAAGTAAAAAAAAACCACACGGAATCAGGCAACCGAGTCTCTCAAACCCCGTAAAGCTCTTTTAAAAGATACAAGAAACTACTTATTTAACACAAAAATTTCGTTTTTAATGGGCACCAAGTAAAGAAAAACCACACGGAATCAGGCAACCGAGTCTCTCAAACCCCGTAAAGCTCTTTTAAAAGATACAAGAACTACTTATTTAACACAAAAATTTCGTTTTTAATGGGCACCAAGTAAAGAAAAAACCACACGGAATCAGGCAACCGAGTCTCTCAAACCCCGTAAAGCTCTTTTAAAAGATACAAGAACTACTTATTTAACACAAAAATTTCGTTTTTAATGGGCACCAAGTAAAGAAAAACCACACGGAATCAGGCAACCGAGTCTCTCAAACCCCGTAAAGCTCTTTTAAAAGATACAAGAACTACTTATTTAACACAAAAATTTCGTTTTTAATGAGCACCAAGTAAAGAAAAACCACACGGAATCAGGCAACCGAGTCTCTCAAACCCCGTAAAGCTCTTTTAAAAGATACAAGAACTACTTATTTAACAAAAAAAATTCGTTTTTAATGAGCACTAAGTAAAGAAAAACCACACGGAATCAGGCAACCGAGTCTCTCAAACCCCGTAAAGCTCTTTTAAAAGATACAAGAACTACTTATTTAACAAAAAAAAATTCGTTTTTAATGAGCACTAAGTAAAAAAAACCACACGGAATCAGGCAACCGAGTCTCTCAAACCCCGTAAAGCTCTTTTAAAAGATACCAAACTACTTATTTAACAAAAAATTTCGTTTTTAATGAGCACTAAGTAAAGAAAAACCACACGGAATCAGGCAACGAGTCTCTCAAACCCCGTAAAGCTCTTTTAAAAGATAGAAGAACTACTTATTTAACACAAAAAAATTTCGTTTTTAATGGCACCAAGTAAAGAAAAACCACACGGAATCAGGCAACCGAGTCTCTCAACCCCGTAAAGCTCTTTTAAAAGATACAAGAACTACTTATTTAACACAAAAATTTCGTTTTTAATGGGCACCAAGTAAAGAAAAACCACACGGAATCAGGCAACCGAGTCTCTCAAAACCCGTAAAGCTCTTTTAAAAGATACAAGAACTACTTATTTAACACAAAAATTTCGTTTTTAATGGGCACCAAGTAAAGAAAAACCACACGGAATCAGGCAATCGAGTCTCTCAAACCCCGTAAAGCTCTTTTAAAAGATACAAGAACTACTTATTTAACACAAAAATTTCGTTTTTAATGGGCACCAAGTAAAGAAAAACCACACGGAATCAGGCAACCGAGTCTCTCAAACCCCGTAAAGCTCTTTTAAAAGATACAAGAACTACTTATTTAACAAAAAAATTTCGTTTTTAATGGGCACCAAGTAAAGAAAAACCACACGGAATCAGGCAACCGAGTCTCTCAAACCCCGTAAAGCTCTTTTAAAAGATACAAGAACTACTTATTTAACAAAAACTACTTACACGGAATAGGCAACCGAGTCTCTCAAACCCCGTAAAGCTCTTTTAAAGATACAAGAACTACTTATTTAAAAAAAAGTAAAGAAAAACCACACGGAATCAGGCAACCGAGTCTCTCAAACCCCGTAAAGCTCTTTTAAAAGATACAAGAACTACTTATTTAACAAAAAATTTCGTTTTTAATGGCACCTAAGTAAAGAAAAAACCACACGGAATCAGGCAACCGAGTCTCTCAAACCCGTAAAGCTCTTTTTAAAAGATACAAGAACTACTATTTATCAAGTAAAGAAAAAACCACACGGAATCACAAACCCCGTAAAGCTCTTTTAAAAAAAGCTAACCCAAAAAAAATTAACAGTCTCTCTTTTAAAGCTCTTTTAAAAGATACAAGAACTACTTATTTAACACAAAAATTTCGTTTTTAATGGCACCAAGTAAAGAAAAACCACACGGAATCAGGCAAACGAGTCTCTCAACCCCGTAAAGCTCTTTTAAAAGATACAAGAACTACTTATTTATTTCGTTTTTAATGGGCACAAGTAAAGAAAAACACACGGAATCAGGCAAAAAACCCGTAAAGTTTTTAATGGCACTAAGTAAAGAAAAAAATTCGTTTTTAACGGAGCACTAAGTAAAGAAAAGGCAACACGGAATCAGAGTCTCTCAAACCCCGTAAAGCTCTTTTAAAAGATACAAGAACTACTTATTTAACAAAAAAAATTCGTTTTTAATGGCACCAAGTAAAGAAAAACCACACGGAATCAGGCAACCGAGTCTCTCAAACCCCGTAAAGCTCTTTTAAAAGATACAAGAACTACTTATTTAACACAAAAATTTCGTTTTAATGGGCACCAAGTAAAGAAAAACCACAAAACCCGTAAAGAGCTAAGATACCAAGTAAAGAAAAACCACACGGAATGGGCACTAAGTAAAGAAAAAGGCAACCAGGAGTCTCTCAAAACCCCGTAAAGCTCTTTTAAAAGATACAAGAACTACTTATTTAACAAAAAAATTTCGTTTTTAATGGGCACCAAGTAAAGAAAAACCACACGGAATCAGGCAACGAGTCTCTCAAACCCCGTAAAGCTCTTTTAAAAGATACAAGAACTACTTATTTAACACAAAAATTTCGTTTTTAATGGGAAAAAAACCACACCGAGTCTCTCAAAGTAAAGCTCTTTTAAAAGAAAAACCAAAAAAACACGGTAAAGAAAAACACACAGGCAACCGAGTCTCTCAAACCCCGTAAAGCTCTTTTAAAAGATACAAGAACTACTTATTTAACACAAAAATTTCGTTTTTAATGGGCACCAAGTAAAGAAAAACCACACGGAATCAGGCAACCGAGTCTCTCAAACCCCGTAAAGCTCTTTTAAAAGATACAAGAACTACTTATTTAACACAAAAATTTCGTTTTTAATGGGCACCAAGTAAAGAAAAACCACACGGAATCAGGCAACCAGAGTCTCTCAAACCCCGTAAAGCTCTTTTAAAAGATACAAGAAAACTACTTATTTAACACAAAAAATTCGTTTTTAATGAGCACTAAAGTAAAGAAAAACACACGGAATCAGGCAACCGAGTCTCTCAAACCCGTAAAGCTCTTTTAAAAGATACAAGAACTACTTATTTAACAAAAAATTTCGTTTTTAATGAGCACCAAGTAAAGAAAAACCACACGGAATCAGGCAACCGAGTCTCTCAAACCCCGTAAAGCTCTTTTAAAAGATACAAGAACTACTTATTTGTAAAAACAAAAAATTTCGTTTTTAATGGGCACCAAGTAAAGAAAAACCACACGGAATCAGGCAACCGAGTCTCTCAAACCCCGTAAAGCTCTTTTAAAAGATACAAAACTACTTTTTTTAACAAAAAAATTTCGTTTTTAATGGGCACAAGTAAAGAAAAAACCACACGGAATCAGGCAACCGAGTCTCTCAACCCCGTAAAGCTCTTTTAAAAGATACAAGAACTACTTATTTAACACAAAAATTTCGTTTTTAATGGGCACCAAGTAAAGAAAAACCACACGGAATCAGGCAACCGAGTCTCTCAAACCCCGTAAAGCTCTTTTAAAAGATACAAGAACTACTTATTTAACAAAAAAATTTCGTTTTTAATGGGCACCAAGTAAAGAAAAACCACACGGAATCAGGCAACCGAGTCTCTCAAACCCCGTAAAGCTCTTTTAAAAGATACAAGAACTACTTATTTAACAAACAAAAAAAATTCGTTTTTAATGGGCACCAAGTAAAGAAAAACACACGGAATCAGACAACCGAGTCTCTCAAACCCCGTAAAGCTCTTTTAAAAGATACAAGAACTACTTATTTAACAAAAAAATTTCGTTTTTAATGAGACTAAGTAAAGAAAAACCACACGGAATCAGGCAACCGAGTCTCTCAAACCCGTAAAGCTCTTTTAAAAGATACAAGAACTACTTATTTAACAAAAAAAATTCGTTTTTAATGAGCACTAAGTAAAGAAAAAACCAACACGGAATTAGGCAACCGATTCTCTCAAACCCCGTAAAGCTCTTTTAAAAGATACAAGAACTACTTATTTAACAAAAAAAATTCGTTTTTAATGAGCACTAAGTAAAAAAAAACACACGGAATCAGGTGACCGAGTCTCTCAAACCCCGTAAAGCTCTTTTAAAAGATACAAGAACTACTTATTTAACACAAAAATTTCGTTTTTAATGGGCACCAAGTAAAGAAAAACCACACGGAATCAGGCAACAGAGTCTCTCAAACCCCGTAAAGCTCTTTTAAAAGATACAAGAACTACTTATTTAACAAAAAATTTCGTTTTTAATGGGCACCAAGTAAAGAAAAACCACACGAAATCAGGCAACCGAGTCTCTCAAACCCGTAAAGCTCTTTTAAAAGATACAAGAACTACTTATTTAAGACAAAAATTTCGTTTTTAATGGGCACCAAGTAAAGAAAAACCACACGGAATCAGGCAACAGAGTCTCTCAAACCCCGTAAAGCTCTTTTAAAAGATATAAGAACTACTTATTTAACACAAAAATTTCGTTTTTAATGAGCACAAGTAAAGAAAAAGCACACGAATCAGGCAACCGAGTCTCTCAAACCCCGTAAAGCTCTTTTAAAAGATACAAGAACTACTTATTTAACAAAAAAAATTCGTTTTTAATGAGCACTAAGTAAAGAAAAACCACACGGAATCAGGCAACAGAGTCTCTCAAACCCCGTAAAGCTCTTTTAAAAGATAGAAGAACTACTTATTTAACAAAAAAAAATTCGTTTTTAATGAGCACTAAGTAAAAAAAACCACACGGAATCAGGCAACAGTTGACAACACTGTCCAAACGTCACTTGTATATTATCACTTCGTTTTTAATGAGCACTAAGTAAAGAAAAACCACACGGAATCAGGCAACTGAGTCTCTCAAACCCCTTAAAGCTCTTTTAAAAGATACAAAAACTACTTATTTAACACAAAAATTTCGTTTTTAATGGGCACCAAGTAAAGAAAAACCCCACGGAATCAGGCAATCGAGTCTCTCAAACCCCGTAAAGCTCTTTTAAAAGATACAAGAACTACTTATTTAACACAAAAATTTCGTTTTTAATGGGCACCAAGTAAAGAAAAACCACACGGAATCAGGCAACGAGTCTCTCAAAACCCGTAAAGCTCTTTTAAAAGATACAAAAACTACTATTTAACACAAAAATTTCGTTTTTAATGGGCACCAAGTAAAGAAAAACCACACTGAATCAGGCAATCGAGTCTCTCAAACCCCGTAAAGCTCTTTTAAAAGATACAAAAACTACTTATTTAACACAAAAAATTTCGTTTTTAATGGGCACCAAGTAAAGAAAAAACCACACGGAATCAGGCAATCGAGTCTCTCAAACCCCGTAAAGCTCTTTTAAAAGATACAAGAACTACTTATTTAACACAAAAATTTCGTTTTTAATGGGCACCAAGTAAAGAAAAACCACACGGAATCAGGCAACAGAGTCTCTCAAACCCCGTAAAGCTCTTTTAAAAGATACAAGAACTACTTATTTAACACAAAAAAAAATTTCGTTTTTAATGGCACTAAGTAAAGAAAAACCACACGGAATCAGGCAACCGAGTCTCTCAAACCCCGTAAAGCTCTTTTAAAAGATACAAGAACTACTTATTTAACACAAAAATTTCGTTTTTAATGGGCACCAAGTAAAGAAAAACCACACGGAATCAGGCAACCGAGTCTCTCAAACCCCGTAAAGCTCTTTTAAAAGATACAAGAACTACTTATTTAACAAAAAAATTCGTTTTTAATGAGCACTAAGTAAAGAAAAACACACGGAATCAGGCAACTGAGTCTCTCAAACCCCCTTAAGCAACTGAGTAAAGCTCTTTTAAAAGATACGAAAACTACTTATTTAACACAAAAAATTCGTTTTTAATGGGCACCAAGTAAAGAAAAACCACACGGAATCAGGCAACCGAGTCTCTCAAACCCCGTAAAGCTCTTTTAAAAGATACAAGAACTACTTATTTAACACAAAAATTTCGTTTTTAATGGGCACCAAGTAAAGAAAAACCACACGGAATCAGGCAACCGAGTCTCTCAAACCCCGTAAAGCTCTTTTAAAAGATACAAGAACTACTTATTTAACAAAAAATTCGTTTTTAATGAGCACTAAGTAAAGAAAAACCACACGGAATCAGGCAACCGAGTCTCTCAAACCCCGTAAAGCTCTTTTAAAAGATACAAGAACTACTTATTTAACACAAAAAATTCGTTTTTAATGGGCACCAAGTAAAGAAAAACCACACGGAATCAGGCAACGAGTCTCTCAAACCCCGTAAAGCTCTTTTAAAAGATACGAGAACTACTTATTTAACACAAAAATTTCGTTTTTAATGGGCACCAAGTAAAGAAAAACCACACGGAAATCAGGCAACCGAGTCTCTCAAACCCCGTAAAGCTCTTTTAAAAGATACAAGAACTACTTATTTAACAAAAAATTTCGTTTTTAATGGCACCAAGTAAAGAAAAAACCACACGGAATCAGGCAACAGAGTCTCTCAAACCCCGTAAAGCTCTTTTAAAAGATACAAGAACTACTTATTTAACAAAAAAATTTCGTTTTTAATGGGCACCAAGTAAAGAAAAACCACACGGAATCAGGCAACCGAGTCTCTCAAACCCCGTAAAGCTCTTTTAAAAGATACAAGAACTACTTATTTAACAAAAAAAAAATTTCGTTTTTAATGAGCACTAAGTAAAGAAAAACCACACGGAATCAGGCAACGAGTCTCTCAAACCCCGTAAAGCTCTTTTAAAAGATACAAGAACTACTTATTTAACACAAAAATTTCGTTTTTAATGGGCACCAAGTAAAGAAAAACCACACGGAATCAGGCAACGAGTCTCTCAAACCCCGTAAAGCTCTTTTAAAAGATACAAGAACTACTTATTTAACACAAAAATTTCGTTTTTAATGAGCACTAAGTAAAAAAAAACCACACGGAATCAGGCAACAGTCTTCAAAACACTGTCCAAACGATCACTTGTATATTATCACTTCGTTTTAATGAGCACTAAGTAAAGAAAAACCACACGGAATCAGGCAACTGAGTCTCTCAACCCCTTAAAGCTCTTTTAAAAGATACGAAAACTACTATTTAACACAAAAAATTTCGTTTTTAATGGGCACCAAGTAAAGAAAAACCACACGGAATCAGGCAACCGAGTCTCTCAAACCCCGTAAAGCTCTTTTAAAAGATACAAGAACTACTTATTTAACACAAAAAATTTCGTTTTTAATGAGCACTAAGTAAAGAAAAACCACACGGAATCAGGCAACCTGAGTCTCTCAAACCCTTAAAGCTCTTTTAAAAGATACAACAAAACTACTTATTTAACACAAAAATTTCGTTTTTAATGGGCACCAAGTAAAGAAAAACCACACGGAATCAGGCAAACCGAGTCTCTCAAACCCCGTAAAGCTCTTTTAAAAGATACAAGAACTACTTATTTAACACAAAAAAATTTCGTTTTTAATGGGCACTAAGTAAAGAAAAACCACACGGAATCAGGCAACCGAGTCTCTCAAACCCCGTAAAGCTCTTTTAAAAGATACAAAAACTACTTATTTAACAAAAAAAAAATCGTTTTTAATGAGCACTAAGTAAGAGAAAAACCACACGGAATCAGGCAACCGAGTCTCTCAAACCCCGTAAAGCTCTTTTAAAAGATACAAGAACTACTTATTTAACAAAAAAATTCGTTTTTAATGAGCACTAAGTAAAGAAAAACCACACGGAATCAGGCAACCGATTCTCTCAAACCCCGTAAAGCTCTTTTAAAAGATACAAGAACTACTTATTTAACAAAAAAAAATCGTTTTTAATGAGCACTAAGTAAAGAAAAAACCACACGGAATCAGGCAACCGAGTCTCTCAAACCCCGTAAAGCTCTTTTAAAAGATACAAGAACTACTTATTTAACAAAAAAATTCGTTTTTAATGGGCACCAAGTAAAGAAAAACCACACGGAATCAGGCAACGAGTCTCTCAAACCCCATAAAGCTCTTTTAAAAGATACAAGAACTACTTATTTAACACAAAAATTTCGTTTTTAATGGGCACCAAGTAAAGAAAAACCAAACGGAATCAGGCAACCGAGTCTCTCAAACCCCGTAAAGCTCTTTTAAAAGATACAAGAACTACTTATTTAACACAAAAATTTCGTTTTTAATGGGCACCAAGTAAAAGAAAAACCACACGGAATCAGGCAACCGAGTCTCTCAAACCCCGTAAAGCTCTTTTAAAAGAATATAAGAACTACTTATTTAACACAAAAATTTCGTTTTTAATGGGCACCAAGTAAAGAAAAACCACACGGAATCAGGCAACAGAGTCTCTCAAACCCCGTAAAGCTCTTTTAAAAGATACAAGAACTACTTATTTAACAAAAAAAATTCGTTTTTAATGAGCACTAAGTAAAAAAAACCACACGGAATCAGGCAACCGAGTCTGACAAACCCTGTCTTTTAAAACGTCACTTGTATTTATCAATTCGTTTTTAATGAGCACTAAGTAAAAAGAAAAACCACACGGAATCAGGCAACTGAGTCTCTCAAACCCCTTAAAGCTCTTTTAAAAGATACGAAAACTACTTATTTAACACAAAAATTTCGTTTTTAATGGGCACCAAGTAAAGAAAAAACCACACGGAATCAGGCAATCGAGTCTCTCAAAACCCCGTAAAGCTCTTTTAAAAGATACAAGAACTACTTATTTAACACAAAAATTTCGTTTTTAATGGGCACCAAGTAAAGAAAACCACACGGAATCAGGCAACAGAGTCTCTCAAACCCCGTAAAGCTCTTTTAAAAGATACAAGAACTACTTATTTAACAAAAAATTTCGTTTTTAATGGGCACCAAGTAAAGAAAAACCACACGGAATCAGGCAACCGAGTCTCTCAAACCCCGTAAAGCTCTTTAAAAGATACAAGAACTACTTATTTAACACCAAAAATTTCGTTTTTAATGGGCACCAAGTAAAGAAAAACCACACGGAATCAGGCAACCGAGTCTCTCAAACCCCGTAAAGCTCTTTTAAAAGATACAAGAACTACTTATTTAACAAAAAATTTCGTTTTTAATGGGCACCAAGTAAAGAAAAACCACACGGAATCAGGCAACCGAGTCTCTCAAACCCCGTAAAACTCTTTTAAAAGATACAAGAACTACTGAGTATTTAACACGTAAAAAAATTCAAGAACTACTTATTTTTTTAATGGGCACCAAGTAAAGAAAAACCCACACGGAATCAGGCAACCGAGTCTCTCAAACCCGTAAAGCTCTTTTAAAAGATACAAGAACTACTTATTTAACAAAAAAAAAAATTTCGTTTTTAATGAGCACTAAGTAAAGAAAAATCCACACACGGAATCAGGCAACCGAGTCTCTCAAACCCCGTAAAGCTCTTTTAAAAGATACAAGAACTACTTATTTAACAAAAAAAATTCGTTTTTAATGAGCACTAAGTAAAGAAAAACCACACGGAATTAGGCAACCGAGTCTCTCAAACCCGTAAAGCTCTTTTAAAAGATACAAGAACTACTTATTTAACAAAAAAAATTCGTTTTTAATGAGCACTAAGTAAAGAAAAACCACACGGAATCAGGCAACCGAGTCTCTCAAACCCCGTAAAGCTCTTTTAAAAGATACAAGAACTACTTATTTAACACAAAAAAATTTCGTTTTTAATGGGCACAAGTAAAGAAAAAACCACACGGAATCAGGCAACAGAGTCTCTCAAACCCCGTAAAGCTCTTAAAAAAAAGATACAAGAACTACTTATTTAACAAAAAATTTCGTTTTTAATGGGCACCAAGTAAAGAAAAACCACACGGAATCAGGCAACCGAGTCTCTCAAACCCCGTAAAGCTCTTTTAAAAGATACAAGAACTACTTATTTAACAAAAAAATTTCGTTTTTAATGAGCACTAAGTAAAGAAAAACCACACGGAATCAGGCAACCGAGTCTCTCAAACCCCGTAAAGCTCTTTAAAAAGATACAAAAACTACTTATTTAACAAAAAATTTCGTTTTTAATGGGCACCAAGTAAAGAAAAACCACACGGAATCAGGCAACCGAGTCTCTCAAACCCCGTAAAGCTCTTTTAAAAGATAGATACAAGAACTACTTATTTAACAAAAAAATTCGTTTTTTTAATGAGCACTAAGTAAAGAAAAACCACACGGAATCAGGCAACGAGTCTCTCAAACCCCGTAAAGCTCTTTTAAAAGATACAAGAACTACTTATTTAACAAAAAAAATTCGTTTTTAATGAGCACCAAGTAAAGAAAAAACCACACGGAATCAGGCAACCGAGTCTCTCAAACCCCGTAAAGCTCTTTTAAAAGATACAAGAACTACTTATTTAACACAAAAAATTTCGTTTTTAATGGCACCAAGTAAAAAAAAACCACACGGAATCAGGCAACAGAGTCTCTCAACCCCGTAAAGCTCTTTTAAAAGATACAAGAACTACTTATTTAACAAAAAATTTCGTTTTTAATGGGCACCAAGTAAAGAAAAACCACACGGAATCAGGCAACCGAGTCTCTCAACCCCGTAAAGCTCTTTTAAAAGATACAAGAACTACTTATTTAAAAAAAAATTTCGTTTTTAATGAGCACTAAGTAAAAAAAAAAACACGGAATCAGGCAACGAGTCTCTCAAACCGTAAAGCTCTTTTAAAAGATCAAGAACTTTTATTAACAAATCACTTCGTTTTTAATGAGCACTAAGTAAAGAAAAACCACTCACGGAACGGAATCAGGCAACTGAGTCTCTCAAACCCGTAAAGCTCTTTTAAAAGATACAAAAACTACTTATTTAAACACAAAAATTTCGTTTTTAATGGGCACCAAGTAAAGAAAAACCACACGGAATCAGGCAACCGAGTCTCTCAAACCCCGTAAAGCTCTTTTAAAAGATACAAGAACTACTTATTTAACACAAAAAATTTCGTTTTTAATGGGCACCAAGTAAAGAAAAAAACCACACGGAATCAGGCAACAGAGTCTCTCAAACCCCGTAAAGCTCTTTTTAAAAGATACAAGAACTACTTATTTAACACAAAAATTTCGTTTTTAATGAGCACTAAGTAAAGAAAAACCACACGGAATCAGGCAACCGAGTCTCTCAAACCCCGTAAAGCTCTTTTAAAAGATACAAGAACTACTTATTTAAAAAAAATTTCGTTTTTAATGGGCACAAGTAAAGAAAAACCACACGGAATCAGGCAACCGAGTCTCTCAAACCCCGTAAAGCTCTTTAAAAGATACAAGAACTACTTATTTAACAAAAAAATATTCGTTTTTAATGAGCACCAAGTAAAGAAAAACCACACACGGAATCAGGCAACCGAGTCTCTCAAACCCCGTAAAGCTCTTTTAAAAGATACAAGAACTACTTATTTAACGTTAAAGCTCTTTAAAAAAAAAAAAATTTTTTTTAATGAGCACTAAGTAAAAGAAAAACCAACGGAATAGGCAACCGAGTCTCTCAAACCCCGTAAAGCTCTTTTAAAAGATACAAGAACTACTTATTTAACAAAAAATTCGTTTTTTAATGAGCACTAAGTAAAGAAAAAACACACGGAATCAGGCAACCGAGTCTCTCAAACCCCGTAAAGCTCTTTTAAAAGATACAAGAACTACTTATTTAACAACAAAAAAAAAAATTTCGTTTTAATGGGCACCAAGTAAAAAAAACCACACGGAATCAGGCAACAGAGTCTCTCAAACCCCGTAAAGCTCTTTTAAAAGATACAAGAACTACTTATTTAACACAAAAATTTCGTTTTTAATGGGCACCAAGTAAAGAAAAACCACACGAAATCAGGCAACCGAGTCTCTCAAACCCCGTAAAGCTCTTTTAAAAGATACAAGAACTACTTATTTAACACAAAAAATTCGTTTTTAATGGGCACCAAGTAAAGAAAAACCACACGGAATCAGGCAACGAGTCTCTCAAACCCCGTAAAGCTCTTTTAAAAGATACAAGAACTACTTATTTAACACAAAAATTTCGTTTTTTTAATGGGCACCAAGTAAAGAAAACCACACGAAATCAGGCAACTGAGTCTCTCAAACCCCGTAAAGCTCTTTTAAAAGATACAAGAACTACTTATTTAACAAAAAAAATTCGTTTTTAATGAGCACAAGTAAAGAAAAACCCACACGGAATCAGGCAACAGAGTCTCTCAAACCCCGTAAAGCTCTTTTAAAAGATACAAGAACTACTTATTTAACAAAAAAAAAAATTCGTTTTTAATGAGCACCTAAGTAAAAAAAAACCACACGGAATCAGGCAACGAGTCTCTCAACACGTAAAGCTCTTTTAAAAGATACAAGAACTACTTTATATTACACAAAAAACTTCGTTTTTAATGAGCACTAAGTAAAGAAAAACCACACGGAATCAGGCAACTGAGTCTCTCAAAACCCCGTAAAGCTCTTTTAAAAGATACAAAACTACTTATTTAACAAAAAAATTCGTTTTTAATGGGCACCAAGTAAAGAAAAACCCCACGGAATCAGGCAATCGAGTCTCTCAAACCCCGTAAAGCTCTTTTAAAAGATACAAGAACTACTTATTTAACACAAAAAAATTTCGTTTTTAATGGGCACCAAGTAAAGAAAAACCACACACGGAATCAGGCAACCGAGTCTCTCAAACCCCGTAAAGCTCTTTTAAAAGATACAAGAACTACTTATTTAACACAAAAATTTCGTTTTTAATGGGCACCAAGTAAAGAAAAACCACACGGAATCAGGCAACCGAGTCTCTCAAACCCCGTAAAGCTCTTTTAAAAGATACAAAAACTACTTATTAAACAAAAAAATTTCGTTTTTAATGGGCACCAAGTAAAGAAAAACCACACGGAATCAGGCAACCGAGTCTCTCAAACCCCGTAAAGCTCTTTTAAAGATACAAGAACTACTTATTTAACACAAAAATTTCGTTTTTAATGGGCACCAAGTAAAGAAAAACCACACGGAATCAGGCAACCGAGTCTCTCAAACCCCGTAAAGCTCTTTTAAAAGATACAAGAACTACTTATTTAACAAAAAAATTTCGTTTTAATGGGCACCAAGAAAAGAAAAACCACACGGAATCAGGCAACCGAGTCTCTCAAACCCCGTAAAGCTCTTTTAAAAGATACAAGAACTACTTATTTAACAAAAAAAATTTCGTTTTTAATGGGCACCAAGTAAAGAAAAACCACACGGAATCAGGCAACCGAGTCTCTCAAACCCCGTAAAGCTCTTTTAAAAGATACAAGAAAACTACTTATTTAAACAAAAAAATTTCGTTTTTAATTTAATGGGCACCAAGTAAAAAAAAACCACACGGAATCAGGCAACCGAGTCTCTCAAATCCCGTAAAGCTCTTTTAAAAGATACAAGAACTACTTATTTAACACAAAAAAATTCGTTTTTAATGAGCACCAAGTAAAGAAAATCCACACGGAATCAGGCAACCGAGTCTCTCAAACCCCGTAAAGCTCTTTTAAAAGATACAAGAACTACTTATTTAACAAAAAAAAAATTCGTTTTTAATGAGCACTAAGTAAAGAAAAACCACACGGAATAGGCAACCGAGTCTCTCAAACCCCGTAAAGCTCTTTTAAAAGATACAAGAACTACTTATTTAACAAAAAAAAAATTCGTTTTTTAATGAGCACTAAGTAAAGAAAAACCACACGGAATCAGGCAACCGAGTCTCTCAAACCCCGTAAAAGCTCTTTTAAAAGATACAAGAACTAATTATTTAACACAAAAAATTCGTTTTTAATGGGCACCAAGTAAAGAAAAACCACACGGAATCAGGCAACAGAGTCTCTCAAACCCCGTAAAGCTCTTTTAAAAGATACAAGAAACTACTTATTTAACACAAAAATTTCGTTTTTAATGGGCACCAAATAAAGAAAAACCACACGGAATCAGGCAACCGAGTCTCTCAATCCCGTAAAGCTCTTTTAAAAGATACAAGAACTACTTATTTAACGAAAAAAATTTCGGTTTTAATGAGCACTAAGTAAAGAAAAACCACACAGAATTAGGCAACCGAGTCTCTCAAACCCCGTAAAGCTCTTTTAAAAGATACAAAACTACTTATTTAACAAAAAATTTCGTTTTTAATGGGCACCAAGTAAAGAAAGACCACACGGAATCAGGCAACCGAGTCTCTCAAACCCCGTAAAGCTCTTTTAAAAGATACAAGAACTACTTATTTAACAAAAAAATTCGTTTTTAATGAGCACTAAGTAAAGAAAAACCACACGGAATTAGGCAACCGAGTCTCTCAAACCCCGTAAAGCTCTTTTAAAAGATACAAGAACTACTTATTTAACAAAAAACAATTTCGTTTTTAATGAGCACTAAGTAAAGAAAAACCACACGGAATCAGGCAACCGAGTCTCTCAAACCCCGTAAAGCTCTTTTAAAAGATACAAGAACTACTTATTTAACACAAAAAATTCGTTTTTAATGGTTACCAAGTAAAGAAAAACCACACGGAATCAGGCAACAGAGTCTCTCAAACCCCGTAAAGCTCTTTTTAAAAGATACAAGAACTACTTATTTAACACAAAAAATTTCGTTTTTAATGGGCACCAAATAAAGAAAAACCACAAACGGAATCAGGCAACAGAGTCTCTCAAACCCCGTAAAGCTCTTTTAAAAGATAGAAGTACTACTTATTTAACAAAAAAAATTCGTTTTTAATGAGCACTAAGTAAAAAAAAACACACGGAATCAGGCAACAGTTGACAACACTGTCCAAACGTCAAAATTATCACTTCGTTTTTAATGAGCACCAAGTAAAGAAAAACCACCTCACGGAATCAGGCAACTGAGTCTCTCAAACCCCTTAAAGCTCTTTTAAAAGATACGAAAAACTACTTATTTAACACAAAAATTTCGTTTTTTAATGGGCACCAAGTAAAGAAAAACCACACGGAATCAGGCAATCGAGTCTCTCAAACCCCGTAAAACTCTTTTAAAAGATACAAGAACTACTTATTTAACACAAAAATTTCGTTTTTAATGGCACCAAGTAAAGAAAAACCACACGGAATCAGGCAACAGAGTCTCTCAAACCCCGTAAAGCTCTTTTAAAAGATACAAGAACTACTTATTTAACAAAAAAAATTCGTTTTTAATGAGCACTAAGTAAAGAAAAACCACACGGAATCAGGCAACCGAGTATCTCAAACCCCGTAAAGCTCTTTTAAAAGATACAAGAACTACTTATTTAACACAAAAAATTTGTTTTTAATGGGCACCAAGTAAAGAAAAACACACGGAATCAGACAACCGAGTCTCTCAAACCCCGTAAAGCTCTTTTAAAAGATACAAGAACTACTTATTTAACAAAAAATATTCGTTTTTAATGAGCACTAAGTAAAGAAAAACCACACGGAATCAGGCAACCAAGTCTCTCAAACCCCGTAAAGCTCTTTTAAAAGATACAAGAACTACTTATTTAACAAAAAAAATTCATTTTTAATGAGCACTAAGCAAAGAAAAACCAAACGGAATTAGGCAACCGATTCTCTCAAACCCCGTAAAGCTCTTTTAAAAGATACAAGAACTACTTATTTACACAAAAAAAATTCGTTTTTAATGAGCACTAAGTAAAAAAAAAACCACACGGAATCAGGTGACCGAGTCTCTCAAACCCCGTAAAGCTCTTTTAAAAGATACAAGAACTACTTATTTAACACAAAATTTCGTTTTTAATGGGCACCAAGTAAAGAAAAACCACACGGAATCACGCAACAGAGTCTCTCAAACCCCGTAAAGCTCTTTAAAAGATACAAGAACTACTTATTTAACACAAAATTTGGTTTTTATTGGGCACCAAGTAAAGAAAAACCACACGAAATCAGGCAACCGAGTCTCTCAAACCTCGTAAAGTTCTTTTAAAAGATACAAGAACTACTTATTTAAGACAAAAAATTGCGTTTTTAATGGGCACCAAGTAAAGAAAAACCACACGGAATCAGGCAACAGAGTCTCTCAAACTCCGTAAAGCTCTTTTAAAAGATATAAGAACTACTTATTTAACACAAAAATTTCGTTTTGTTTAATGAGCACCAAGTAAGAAAAAAGCACACGAAATCAGGCAACTGAGTCTCTCAAACCCGTAAAGCTCTTTTAAAAGATACAAGAAAACTACTTATTTAACAAAAAAATTCGTTTTTAATGAGCACTAAGTAAAGAAAAACCCACACGGAATCAGGCAACAGAGTCTCTCAAACCCCGTAAAGCTCTTTTAAAAGATAGAAGAACT
The DNA here is from genome assembly GCA_027921565.1 of Artemia sinica. Lineage (NCBI taxonomy): Eukaryota > Metazoa > Arthropoda > Branchiopoda > Anostraca > Artemiidae > Artemia > Artemia sinica. The sequence goes on along the minus strand of JAPEVW010000631.1, from coordinate 8,694 downwards.
ACTTATTTAACAAAAAAAAAAATTCGTTTTTAATGAGCACTAAGTAAAAAAAAACCACACGGAATCAGGCAACAGTTGACAACACTGTCCAAACGTCACTTGTATATTATCACTTCGTTTTAATGAGCACTAAGTAAAGAAAAACCACACGGAATCAGGCAAACTGAGTCTCTCAAACCCCTTAAAGCTCTTTTAAAAGATACGAAAACTACTTATTTAACACAAAAATTTCGTTTTTAATGGGCACCAAGTAAAGAAAAAACCCCACGGAATCAGGCAATCGAGTTTCTCAAACCCCGTAAAGCTCTTTTAAATGATACAAGAACTACTTATTTAACACAAAATTTCGTTTTTAATGGGCACCAAGTAAAGAAAAACCACACGGAATCAGGCAACCGAGTCTCTCAAAACCCGTAAAGCTCTTTTAAAAGATACAAGAACTACTTATTTAACACAAAAATTTCGTTTTTAATGGGCACCAAGTAAAGAAAAACCACACTGAATCAGGCAATCGAGTCTCTCAAACCCCGTAAAGCTCTTTTAAAAGATACAAAAACTACTTATTTAACACAAAAATTTCGTTTTTAATGGGCACCAAGTAAAGAAAAAACCACACGGAATCAGGCAATCGAGTCTCAAAAAAAAAAACCCGTAAAGCTCTTTTAAAAGATACAAGAACTACTTATTTAACACAAAAATTTCGTTTTTAATGGGCACCAAGTAAAGAAAAACCACACGGAATCAGGCAACCGAGTCTCTCAAACCCCGTAAAGCTCTTTAAAAGATACAAGAACTACTTATTTAACAAAAAATTTCGTTTTTAATGAGCACTAAGTAAAGAAAAACCACACGGAATCAGGCAACCGAGTATCTCAAACCCCTTAAAGCTCTTTTAAAAAGATACAAGAACTACTTATTTAACACAAAAATTTCGTTTTTAATGGGCACCAAGTAAAGAAAAACCACCACAACTGAATCAGGCAACCGAGTCTCTCAAACCCCGTAAAGCTCTTTTAAAAGATACAAGAACTACTTATTTAACACAAAAAATTTCGTTTTTAATGGGCACCAAGTAAAGAAAAACCACACGGAATCAGGCAACAGAGTCTCTCAAACCCCGTAAAGCTCTTTTAAAAGATACGAAATAACTACTTATTTAACACAAAAATTTTTCGTTTTTATGGGCACTAAGTAAAGAAAAACCACACGGAATCAGACAACCGAGTCTCTCAAACCCCGTAAAGCTCTTTTAAAAGATACAAGAACTACTTATTTAACACAAAAATTCGTTTTTAATGGGCACCAAGTAAAGAAAAACCACACGGAATCAGGCAACCGAGTCTCTCAAACCCCGTAAAGCTCTTTTAACAAAAAAAGATACAAGAACTACTTATTTAAGCAAAAAAAAAAATTCGTTTTTAATGAGGCACTAAGTAAAGAAAAAACCACACGGAATCAGGCAACCGAGTCTCTCAAACCCCGTTAAAGCTCTTTTAAAAGATACAAGAACTACTTATTTAACACAAAAAATTTCGTTTTTAATGAGCACTAAGTAAAGAAAAAACCACACGGAATCAGGCAACAAGAGTCTCTCAAACCCCGTAAAGCTCTTTTAAAAGATACAAGAACTACTTTTATTTAACACAAAAATTTCGTTTTTAATGGGCACCAAGTAAAGAAAAACCACACGGAATCAGGCAAACCGGAGTCTCTCAAACCCCGTAAAGCTCTTTTAAAAGATACAAGAACTACTTATTTTAACAACACAAAAAATTTCGTTTTTTAATGGGCACCAAGTAAAGAAAAACCACACGGAATCAGGCAACCGAGTCTCTCAAACCCCGTAAAGCTCTTTTTAAAAGATACAAGAACTACTTATTTAACACAAAAATTTCGTTTTTAATGGGCACCAAGTAAAGAAAAAACCACACGGAATCAGGCAACCGAGTCTCTCAAACCCCGGAAAAATAAAGCTCTTTAAAAAGATACAAGAACTACTTATTTAACAAAAAAAAATTCGTTTTTTAATGAGCACTAACCGTTAAAAAAACACACACGGAATCAGGCACAACAACTACTGTAAAAACGTCACAAGTATATTAAAAATTTCGTTTTTAATGAGCACTAAGTAAAGAAAAACCACAACGGAATCAGGCAAACGAGTCTCTCAAACCCCGTAAAGCTCTTTTAAAAGATACACGAGAAGAACTACTTATTTAACACAAAAATTTCGTTTTTTTAATGGGCACCAAGTAAAGAAAACCACACGGAATCAGGCAACCGAGTCTCTCAAACCCCGTAAAGCTCTTTTAAAAGATACAAAAACTACTTATTTAACACAAAAATTTCGTTTTTAATGAAGCACCAAGTAAAGAAAAACCACACGGAATCATCAGGCAACTGAGTCTCTCAAACCCCGTAAAGCTCTTTTAAAAGATACAAAAACTACTTATTTAACACAAAAATTTCGTTTTTTTTTAATGGGCACCAAGTAAAGAAAAACCACACGGAATCAGGCAATCGAGTCTCTCTCAAACCCCGTAAAGCTCTCTTTTAAAAGATACAAGAACTACTTATTTAACACAAAAATTTCGTTTTTAATGGGCACTCAAGTAAAGAAAAAACACACACGGAATCAGGCAACAGAGTCTCTCAAACCCCGTAAAGCTCTTTTAAAAGATACAAGAACTACTTATTTAACAAAAAAAATTCGTTTTTTAATGAGCACTAAGTAAAGAAAAACCACACGGAATCAGGCAACCGAGTATCTCAAACCCCGTAAAGCTCTTTTAAAAGATACAAGAACTACTTATTTAACACAAAAAATTTGTTTTTTTTAATGGGCACCAAGTAAAGAAAAACCACACGGAATCAGGCAACCGAGTCAACTCTCAAACCCCGTAAAGCTCTTTTAAAAGATACAAGAACTACTTATTTAACAAAAAAAATATTCGTTTTTAATGAGCACTAAGTAAAGAAAAACCACACGGAATCAGGCAACCAGTAAGTCTCTCAAACCCGTAGCTAAAGCTCTTTTAAAAGATACAAGAACTACTTATTACAAAAAAAATTCATTTTAATGAGCACTAAGCAAAGAAAAACCAAACGGAATAGGCAACCGAGTCTCTCAAAACCCCGTAAAGCTCTTTTAAAAGATACGAAGAACTACTTATTTACACAAAAAAAAATTCGTTTTTAATGAGCACTAAGTAAAAAAAAAACCCCACGGAATCAGGTGACCGAGTCTCTCAAACCCCGTAAAGCTCTTTTAAAAGATACAGAACTACTTATTTAACACAAAAATTTCGTTTTTTAATGGGCACCAAGTAAAGAAAAACCACACGGAATCACGCAACCGAGTCTCTCAAACCCCGTAAAGCTCTTTTCAAAAAAAGATACAAAAACTACTTATTTAACACAAAATTTGGTTTTTAATGGGCACCAAGTAAAGAAAAACCACACGGAAATCAGGCAAACCGAGTCTCTCAAACCCCGTAAAGTTCTTTTAAAGATACAAGAACTACTTATTTAACACAAAAATTCGTTTTTAATGGGCACCAAGTAAAGAAAAACCACACGGAATCAGGCAACAGAGTCTCTCAAAACCCGTAAAGCTCTTTTAAAAGATACAAGAACTACTTATTTAACACAAAAATTTCGTTTTTTAATGAGCACCAAGTAAAGAAAAAGCACACGAAATCAGGCAACGAGTCTCTCAAACCCCGTAAAGCTCTTTTAAAAGATACAAGAACTACTTATTTAACAAAAAAAATTCGTTTTTTTTTAATGAGCACTAAGTAAAGAAAAACCACACGGAATCAGGCAACCGAGTCTCTCAAACCCGTAAAAGCTCTTTTAAAAGATACAAGAACTACTTATTTAACAAAAAAACCGTTTCGTTTTTTAATGAGCACTAAGTAAAGAAAAACCACACGGAATCAGGCAAACCGAGTCTCTCAAACCCCGTAAAGCTCTTTGCTAAAACGATACAAGAACTTGTATTTAACAAAAAAAAATTTCGTTTTTAATGAGCACTAAGTAAAGAAAAACCACACGGAATCAGGCAACTGAGTCTCTCAAACCCCTTAAAGCTCTTTTTAAAAGATACGAAAACTACTTATTTAACACAAAAATTTCGTTTTTAATGGGCACCAAGTAAAGAGAAAAACCCACGGAATCAGGCAATCGAGTTTCTCAAACCCCGTAAAGCTCTTTTAAAAGATACAAGAACTACTTATTTAACACAAAAATTTTCGTTTTTAATGGGCACCAAGTAAAGAAAAACCACACGGAATCAGGCAACCGAGTCTCTCAAAACCCGTAAAGCTCTTTTAAAAGATACAAGAACTACTTATTTAACACAAAAATTTCGGTTTTAATGGGCACCAAGTAAAGAAAAAACCACACGGAATCAGGCGGAAATCGAGTCTCTCAAACCCCGTAAAGCTCTTTTAAAAGATACAACGAAACTACTTATTTAACACAAAAAATTTCGTTTTTAATGGGCACCAAGTAAAGAAAAACCACACGGAATCAGGCAATCGAGTCTCTCAAACCCCGTAAAGCTCTTTTAAAAGATACAAGAACTACTTATTTAAAACACAAAATTCGTTTTTAATGGGCACCAAGTAAAGAAAAACCACACGGAATCAGGCAACAGAGTCTCTCAAACCCCGTAAAGCTCTTTTAAAAGATACAAGAACTACTTATTTAACAAAAAAAAAAAAAAAAAAATCGTTTTTAATGAGCACCAAGTAAAGAAAAACCACACGGAATCAGCGGCAGCCGAGTCTCTCAAACCCCGTAAAGCTCTTTTAAAAGATACAAGAACTACTTATTTAACACAAAAAATTTCGTTTTTAATGGGCACCAAGTAAAGAAAAACCACACGGAATCAGGCAACCGAGTCTCTCAAAACCCCGTAAAGCTCTTTTAAAAGATACAAGAACTACTTATTTAACAAAAAAAGCGTTTTTAAATGGGCAAGCCTAAGTAAAGAAAAAACCACACGGAATCAGGCAACCGAGTCTCTCAAACCCCGTTAAAGCTCTTTTAAAGATACGAAAGAACTACTTATTAACAAAAAAAAATGCCGTTTTTTAATGGGCACCAAGTAAAGAAAAACCACACGGAATCAGGCAACCTTATTTAACACAAAAATTTCGTCTCTCAAACCCGTAAAGCTCTTTTAAAAGATACAAAAACTACTTATTTAACCAAAAACTTGCGTTTTTAATGAGCACTAAGTAAAGAAAAACACACGGATCAGGCAACCGAGTCTCTCAAACCCCGTAAAGCTCTTTTAAAAGATACAAAACTACTTATTTAACAACAAAAAATTTCGTTTTTTAATGGGCACCAAGTAAAGAAAAACCACACGGAATCAGGCAACCGAGTCTCTCAACCCCGTAAAGCTCTTTTAAAAGATACAAGAACTACTTATTTAACACAAAAAATTTCGTTTTTAATGGGCACCAAGTAAAGAAAAACCACACGGAATCAGGCAACCGAGTCTCTCAAACCCCGTAAAGCTCTTTTAAAAGATACAAGAACTACTTATTTAACACAAAAATTCGTTTTTAATGAGCACTAAGTAAAGAAAAACCACACGGAATCAGGCAACCGAGTCTCTCAACCCCGTAAAGCTCTTTTAAAAGATATACAAGAACTACTTATTTAACGAACAAAAAAAAATTTCGTTTTTAATGGGCACCAAGTAAAGAAAAACCACACAGAATCAGGCAACCGAGTCTCTCAAACCCCGTAAAGCTCTTTTAAAAAGAGATTACAAGAACTACTTATTTAACACAAAAATTCGTTTTTTAATGGGCACCAAGTAAAGAAAAACCACACGGAATCAGGCAACAGAGTCTCTCAAACCCCGTAAGTTAAAGCTCTTTTAAAAGATACAAGAACTACTTATTTAACAAAAATTTTTCGTTTTTAATGGGCACTATAAGTAAAGAAAAACACACACGGAATCAGGCAAATGAGTTGACAAACCCCGTTAAAGCTCTTTTAAAAGATACAAGAACACTTCTGGTAGGAGCACTAATTAAAAAACCACAACAACGGTTGAAATTTCGTTTTTAATGGCACTTCAAGTAAAGAAAAAACCACACACGGAATCAGGCAACCTGAGTCTCTCAAACCCCTTAAAGCTCTTTTAAAAGATACGAAAGAACTACTTATTTAACACAAAAAAATTCGTTTTAATATGGCACAAGTAAAGAAAAAACCCACACGGAATCAGGCAATCTCCGAGTCTCTCAAACCCGTTAAAGCTCATTTTAAAAGATACAAGAACTACTTATTTAACACAAAAATTTCGTTTTTTAATGGGCACAAGGTAAAGAAAAACCACACGGAATCAGGCAACAGAGTCTCTCAAACCCCGTAAAGCTCTTTTAAAAGATACGAAACTACTTATTTAACACAAAAATTTCGTTTTTTAATGGGCACCAAGTAAAGAAAAACCACACGGAATCAGGCAATCGAGTCTCTCAAACCCCGTAAAAGCTCTTTTAAAAGATACAAGAACTACTTATTTAACACAAAAATTTCGTTTTTAATGGGCACCAAGTAAAGAAAAACCACACGGAATCAGGCAATCGAGTGTCTCTCAAACCCCGTAAAGCTCTTTTTAAAAGATACGAGAACTACTTATTTAAACAAAAATTTTCGTTTTTAATGGGCACCAAGTAAAGAAAAACCACACGGAATCAGGCAACCGAGTCTCTCAAAACCCGTAAAGCCTCTTTTAAAAGATACAAGACTACTTATTTAACACAAAATTTCGTTGTTTTTAATGGGCACCAAGTAAAGAAAAACCACACGGAATCAGGCAACAGACGGGTCCTCTCAGCACCCGGGTTATCCTCCCCGTAAAGCTCGTTTTTTTTAAAAGATACAAGAACTACTTATTTAAAAACAAAAAAAAATTCGTTCGTTTTTAATGAGCACTTAAGTAAAGAAAAACCACACGGAATCAGGCAACCGAGTAATCTCAAACCCCGTAAAGCTCTTTTAAAAGATACAAAAAACTACTTATTTAACAAACGAAAAAATTTTCGTTTTTAAAATGGGCACCCCAAGTAAAGAAAAACCACACGGAATCAGGCAAACCGAGTCTCCTCAAACCCCGTAAAGCTCTTTTAAAAGATACAAGAACTACTTATTTAACAAAAAAATTCGTTTTTTAATGAGCACTAAGTAAAGAAAAAACCACACGGAATCAGGCAACCGAGTCTCTCAAACCCCGGTTAAAGCTCTTTTTAAAAGATACATACAAGAAACTACTTATTTAACAAAAAAAATTTCGTTTTTAATGAGCACCAAGTAAAAGAAAAACCCAGCACGGAATTAGGCAACCGAGTCTCCTCAAACCCCGTAAGCTTCTTTTAAAAGATCAAGAACTACTTATCGTAACAAAAACAAAATTTCGTTTTTTAATGTGCACACTAGCGTAAAGAAAAAACCACACGGAATCAGGCAAACGAGTCCCTCTCAAAAACCCCGTAAAGCTCTTTAAAGATAAAGAACTACTTATTTTAACACAAAAAATTCGTTTTTAATGAGCCACTAAGTAAAGAAGAAATACCAACACCGGAATCAGCAACCGAGGTCTCTCAAACCCCGCCGTATAAAGTTCGTTTTTTAAAAGATTACAAAGAACTAATTATTTAACAAACCAAAAATTTCGTTTTTAATGGGCACAAAGTAAAAGAAAAACCACACGAAAACAGGAAATCAGGCACCGAGTCTCTCAAAAACCCCGTAAACCCGCTCTTTCTTAAAAATGATACAATAACTACTTCATATTTAAGGAACAAAAAAATTCGTTTTTCACATGGGCACGGACAAGTAAAGAAAAACGTACAACGGAATGCATGGCAACAGAGTCTCCAGTCTCCAACTCCAAACCCCCGTAACCGCTCTTTTAAAAGATATAGAAGAACTACTTATTTTAACACGAAAAATTTCGTTTTTAATGGGCATATCAAGTAAACGTAAAAACCACACACGGAATCAGGCCACCGAGTCTCTCAAACCCCGTAAAGCTCTTTTAAAAGACTTACAAAGAACTACTTATTAAACATAAAAAAAAATTTTCGTTTTTTTAATGGGCACTAAGTAAAGAAAAAACCCACACGGGAATCAAGGCAACAGAGTCTCTCAAAGCCCGTAGAGAGCTCTTTTAAAAGATAGCCCACACCCAGAAACGATTATTTTTTAACAAAAAAAATTCGTTTGATTAAATGAGCACTAAGTGTAAAAAAGTAAAAAAAACACACGGAATCAGGCAACAGTTGACAACACTGTCCAAACGTCACTTTGTGTATATTATCAGCTTCGTTTTTTATTTTAATGAGCACCTAAGTAAAGAAAGAAAACAACCACACGGAATCAGATGCAACTGAGTCTCCCAAACCCCTTTAAAGCTCTTTTAAGAAAAGATTACGAAAAACTACTTATTTTAAGCATAACACAAAAAGTTTATGGCTTTTTTAAATGGGCACCAATGTTTCCCTGAAAAAATCCCACGGAATCATGCAATCGAGTCTCTCAAACCCCGTAAAGCTCTTTTTATACAGATACAAGACTCTTTATTTAACACAATAATTTCGTTTTTAATGGGCACCAAGTCAAGACAAAACCACACGGAATCAGGCAACAGGAGTCTCTCAAACCCCT